>PVJA010029331.1:0-26758 GCA_004027025.1 Myocastor coypus | reverse complement strand
AAGAACCAGAAAAAAAAAAAAAAAAAAAAAAAAAAAAAAAAAAAAAAAAAAAAAAAAAAAAAAAAAAAACAAATAAAGGTTCTGAAACAAGAAAAAAATAAGTAAAAATAAATAAATAAAAATTAAAAAAAAAATCTACTCACACATAAATGGGATGGATCTCTTTTTAATCAACAAGAAAATAAAATATTTACTCCAGATTGCAAAGCTGTAACTAGCTTAAGTATTCTATGCAGCTGGATCTATTTCCAGGATTATATGAGAGAACATAAAAAAAGCAATTAACAAGTACTTGGTATACTGAAAGGCCTTGCAAATAGCACTGTATTATTACATACATTACAATTATTACATACATTACAATAATGAAGCAATGTTAAGAAATTTGTAATCTCAATTGGAATTTTAGTTTTTCTCACCAATCAAGCAAGCAAGCAAGAAAACAAGTAAGACCTTCCCACCCCCATCCTTAGTGCAGGAAAAGTGTTTATCCCACAAGGAAATACTTTTCAGGAAACACACATTTGGATTTCTCAAAGTGTGCTCTGGAAACATTTGAAAGGTCACAAGATCCTCTGAAGAGCTATACAAGCAAGGTCCAACTAGTTTCATAATATGCAGGTGTTACGTGCCTTTTGCACACTTATGATTTCACAAGTACACCATATAGTTTTCTATTCTCTGCTATAGAATATAAAAAAATAAAATGAAAAAAAAAGAAATATTATAATTTCACTGTCTCTATTAAGTCAGCAACTAAAAAGATATGCAACATGTAGAACAATGATACTCCTCTTTTTTCACAGTTCTGAAAGTTATTTTAAACACAAAAAATATTACCTAGAGGGCCAGGGAGATAGCTCAGGGGCACAAGTGCTGCCTGGCAAAAGCAAGGTCCTCAGTTTGATCCCCAGTTCGCAAAAAAATAAAATATATATTAAGCAAAGTGATTGCTGTTATACTTAAAATTACATGTTTTAAAATTATGTCCATTGGGGCTGGGGAGATAGCTCTGCAGCACAAGTGCCTGCTTGGCAAGTTCAAGGTTGTGAGTTCAAACCCCGGTCCCGCAAAAAAAAAAAAAATAAAATAAAATTATGTTCATTAATTTTAATACATTCTGAAATATAAATTTCATAAGTAAAAGTTATTTGGGAATCTTCACTACGTTTTTTAAGAGTTACAGTACTGGAGCCAGGGGGATAGCTCAGAGGCACAAGTGCCTGCTTGGCAAATGCAAGGTCCTGAGTTTGATCCTTGGTTCTGCAAAAAAAAAAAAAAAAAAAAGAGTTACAGTACTAAGAACAAAATGTTTCAGAACTGCTGCCCTAGTGTAAAAACTGCAGCTACTTTTAATTTTGCCAACTTATAGGCTCTATACCAAAGAAGATGTATACTCAAAGGCAGGGCACCTCATAGGTAAAAACCCATAAATTGGCTTTTTTCAAATTTGCTTTTTAAGGAAAAAACTAGTAGCCTAATCTCTCTAATTTCACAAAAATGGAGAATAAACATTTTCTAGTTTAAAAAACAAAACTAAGGCCTTTAGACAAAGTTCTTACCACTCTAAAAGCAAATTTCTTTCTTGGACAAAGATGTAACAGGAAGGATTTGATTCAGCCACTGAGCCAGGTCTTCTGCATGTCAAATTTCAGGATTATATTTGAAGTACACAATTCTAATGGTCTATAGAAAACTAGAAGGAAATCTGAATATAAAAGACTAATAGAAGTTAAATTTTTTAAACAAGAAAGACCATAAAATCTACTTGAAAGCAAGGACTCTTCTTAATCTAAACACTTGATGCTTCTTTTAAGCATTCATTAGAAATAAGTCAATAAATGTTCCCATTTAATTACAAGCGTTAAGATTTACCTGGGGGAAAATGTAGGCTTTAAAATTACTTTGATGACTTCTTCAATAAACGAGACTTGATCAGAAAAAAAAAAAAATTAAAAATTAAAAAATAAATAAAATTACTTTGATAACAGCAGTTTAATTTAACTCTTAGATGGAAAGCCTCATAGGCTATTTACATAATGACCTACAATTGCAACTTTTATATGTATGAATTTATCTGGATGTGATACAAGCCAAAACAGAAATTCAAAGATCTTTCTTAAATTTTCCTTCCATGGAAAATGGGTTGAGGAACCTTGCTCTAAAACAGAAACATTTTAGGATTATATCAACACACATATGGACCTATGCAACAATTGCTTAACTCTAAGAGGCATATTGCTCAGAAAAGGATCGCTTTGCTTATCAAAACAGTTCAGATAGACATACTTTCAGTCAAACGTGCACTGGATCACAAGTTCAAAATACCAGAGAGATTTTTAAAGCACTATGACAGCTCATGTAGTCATCATTGCAAAAAGGCATTCAACATGAACAACAATTTGAGGAAACTGACATTCATCTGTTTTAATGCCAATGCTTTTCAAGATTTTGAAGCATTTTGAAATAAAACTTTTCATATAGGCATTACATATTTGTATATTCAATGTCACCCTTTCTTGGAGCACAGAGCTATAATGACAGACCACTATCAGAAAATGATGTTACACAATGCTACCCTTTCAGCTGAGCTGGCTGTCCCTACACTCAGTGGATGGTGTATGTTCTGCATGGTCTCTTCAGTCTCCTTTCCAAGTTACCAGTTCTTAACTACAAATACGCTAAGAAACCTAATAATCAAAATTATTTAAATTTTACATAAAAACAAATGTGTGCTCCAACACAGACTTCATGACACATAGATTGCTAGGAGGCATCTAAAGAAAGATTCCAAGTTTCTTAATTGGGCCTATTTTGATGAGTCCCAGATTATCGCTAGATGAATGAGGCTTTACTATATATAAATAAACAAGTTCATTTGAATATTAACTAAAAGATACAACTAAACTTAGGATCACTGCCTTTTTAAACAAAGTATTCCATAAACTTAAGGTAACACTGGCTTCCAGTTTTTCCCCAAAGACAAGCATAAACAAATGTCCTATAGATAATATCAGTTTGTCCAGAAAAGGGGGAGAGGGGGAAGGACAGAAAAAAACAGGTGCAATCATGTCACAGTTAATACATGTCTGCTTCCAATACATTCAATGACAAAATTTAAAAATCAATAGTTAAAATAGGTCTTTTGCAGTCTAACAATTCAAGATCTTTAAAAAAATTTGTAAATACACATACATGCAAATTCTTCATATATACAAATTTCACAAAATTAACAAGTTGCAAAGAAATTAGAAGTATTACGGTGAATCTGACAAGCTACATTTAAATGCTTTTACCACTGACATATTCCTGAATATAGCAGTCCTAGTAGTTTTAATAAATTTCCTACATGGCCTTTTTATAAAAAGTTAGTAGAAGTCTTTAAGAATTCAAGATGTTCTCAATTCACTACTCATATTTAAGGCCACTTTGGTAAAGGCATTGCAGCAAGAACACAAAACAATAGCATATTTTCTAATATTTATTTTTTTCACCTGCAAACTGTAGCAAAACATGATCAGCTTTATTATGCAGACAGGTATCCCTCTACATTTTAAAAGAATTTAGGCATGTATAAATAGAAGAGCTCTTTAGAAAGGAAAAATTCAAGAACAAATAAAACCTTCCATTTTTGCCTTGTAACTTTCCAGTAGTAATGGTTAAAATGATTTTAGTTCACTCATTCCAAGACATATGACAGCACCTTAAAAGTGGCTGATCTATCTCCCCAGTAACATTTTCACATAACAATGTGTTAAAGTTACAAATACTGATATGCACAAATAGCTAATTTCTAAGAAAAATATGTACAGTACTGCAGCATAATGAATGTGGTATCTGCAATAACTTAATAATAGCCAATTTTTAATATACATGATACCGCTTATCTTTTTCTGCCAATTCACAGGTTAAAAGTTGTTACCAGAGCCCTCTGTTTTGCACTTATTACCTGGTGTTTAATACACAATGCAGGCTTTTTAAAGACTTCTCTTGTGTTTAAAGCTAAGATCAGTGAAACAAGACAACAGTGCAAGAGGCAGAGCGATGTAATGTGACCACATAAAAGTTCGTTCCAATAAAGTGTCTATATAAGGCTATAAGAAAGGGTTGGTTGATGAGCTTCCTGTTGGAAATTGTCCTGTTGGTGCACCAGTCTACAGAAAAATACAAGACAAAATAGACAAATAAAAGTGGTGTGCGCACAAAATAAGCATTAAACTGTGCTTAATTTAATATTTAATTAAACTTTACTTAGATTAAGAATTATTTTATTAACATTGACAGCATTCCCCACTGTTAATAGAAACAGAACTATATGTGTCACAGGGTATGCTGTTATCACCCATAATTTCACCTATCTTAATAGCTTCTAGAGATTTGGTCTTTTTAAAAGAATAACCTGTGATTCTTACAAGTCCAAACAAGACTCTAACACTCCTTTTGATAATGATTCACTAATTCACTGCCTCTACTAAAATGGTATTTTGAGAAAACGTATGTACATTTCTTTTTACAAAACAGCTTATTCTCCATCAGTATATTGATTTAGAGTTATTTGTAAAACTCAGATAAGGATGTCTCAATTAATATTTTCTCAGGAAAATGTCAGACAGTACACATCATCATATCCTATTTTCTCCAACTGGAAAATGAGATGCAAAAACTTAAAAAAGGCTTAAAACTGAATGGCACTTACCATAAAAGGATTACTAGATACTCCAGCAGCCGAGACTTGACCAAAAGGGGTCACCACTGGCTTTGTTTGTCCAAATGCTGCAAAACCTGCACCTTGTTAAAACAAATACCAATTATAATTTCCATCTTCAAGACATAATCTGATAGTCCCTGTGTGATCAAGAAATTCTAGCCAGAGCACAAATACACTATCAAGGTTGCTAGGTCTCATACTGCTTCATATGCCAGTGATAAGCATCTAAGGTTATGCTTTAAAAAAGTTTCACGGAGATTTGAGATGTCAAGGCCAACTTCTCTCAGCTGTGTAAATTACAGGCATTCAAAGGATTTAATGAACTTATGTGCTTGGGATTATTTGTGAGGAGTTGAGTGCACAATGGAATGCTTTCAGTGAAAACATCACAAAATTTCCTGGAAATATTTTATCATTTATGATTCTTACATAGGCCATACTTCTAAGTTTTTATCTAACCGTTCAGATAAAAAAAAGGACAAATGTATTTGCAATTCTAGAATAATCTTCTAATTCACGATTTCAAATTTTAGCAAGTAAGAAATATGCAAAACAAAAAAAGGGGGTGAGGTAAAATTTTTAGCCTTCTTATAGAATCAAGAAACCTCCCAACTAAAGTGCAATCTGTTTTTAAGATTAACCCTTTTTTCTCGAGGGATGGGGTATACCAAGGATTGAACTCAGGACCTTATGTTTGCCAGGCATGTGCTTAAGCCACTGAGCTATACTGCCAGCCCAAGATTAATCTATTTTTAAGGCACATACAAATCCTCATCTATAAAAAGCACACAGTAAGTAAGGGCCAGCCAAATAGCTCAGCGGATTAAAGCACCTGCAAGCAGGTGCAGGGGCCAGAGGTTCGATCCCTGGGACTATCATTCTGGCCCCGCCCTCAGGGCACACTGAGATTGGCAATTGAGACTGAGCATGCCTATAATCCCAGATCTTGGAAGGCTGTAAACAGGTGGATCACTAGGAGTCTACGAGTCCAATCTAGTAGTGAGACCCTGAACACCCTATAGACCTTTCCCTAAAATACATACATACATACATACATACGCACACAGGAGGGTCTGCAAGATAGCTCAGCAGACTAAAGACTAAGTAACCCACTTTGGCAAGCACAGAGACCAAAGTTTGATCTGTTTCAGCATGCCATGCTGGGCTAGGCCAGGCCCCACCCGTGCAGCACAGAGTCTGGGTGTGGTGGCACATGCCTGTGATGAGAGAATTGGGGAGGCTGAAAACAGGAGGATCACTATGAGTCTGAGCTGTGTAGTGACACCCTGTACCAAATACATAAATGGAAAAAAAAAAAGGCAACATTTTTGCAACAAGAAAAAAAATTAAGATAAATGGTCTATAAAGTTTCCTTCCAATCAAGGAGCAAAATGGAATGTAAGGAATTAGATACTGCTGATTCTGAAAAGCAAAAACTATTCTGAGACTAAAATCACCAGTGGCTTCAATTTTTGTATAGTGAACACCCAGTGCATGGACTCTATATAGACATTCTCAGATAAGGCATTATCTAAACACTCAACATTATGGTATTTAAAAATGAGAAATCAAGTGGACTGCAGCTAGCCAAGTATTAGACTTTACCATTGGGCTGTTGAGAAAAAGCTGTCTGTTGAGGGAAAGCTGCTTGGGCTGGGAAAGCAGGCTGCTGGAAACTGCCACTAAAGCTGGTGGGAAGACTATAGGGAGCAGGGGTCCCAAACCCCGCAGGCATGCTCATGGATGCTGTGCCAAAGGTTGCCGCTGAAAAACAAAGTAGGGCAGGTTACTTAACACTCAAAACAGTAGAATACTTCTAATACTTAACAATGTAGTGCACACTTACCTAGAAAAATATTAAGACACAGACTAATGACATTCGAAATCCCAAATCGCCAAACAAGTTATTAATGGTGAGTTTTGCATTATAAACCTCACCACAACCTACAAGTCTATTGCTCTGAACCCAATGACCAAAATTAAATTACTAAAGCAGTCATTTGAAAGCCCAACAATAGTTGTCTTTGAAAGTTTCTCATAATGTAATTTATATGTAAACCAGTATACATTTGCTCTGCTATACTTTCATTTTGCAAAGTGTTTGCCAGCGCTCGTTTCAGCAGCACAAATACTAAAGTGTTTGCTGTAATGTAATACGAGCATTCCTGGAAAAAAATTTAACTCTGCAAAACAGATCACTAAAAAAACAAAAAGGATTTATGAGATATAGAAGCAGACTGCTCAAAATGATAGTCTTGTAAATAGAGTTAAAAACCAAAGCCAAAACAACCCAATTACTCATCATTTATAAAGCAATTCTAATTACAGAAACACATGTAGTAGCAGAACACTGATCGCTGGTAAATATTTAATACAGCACCTTCCAGCTATATGTTCTGGGAAAGAATTCAGTGAAATAAGAGACAGTAGGTTACTTTAAATAACCTCTAGCAATTACACAATACAATGGTGTCAGCATGTTATATTAAAAAAATCATTTACCAAATTTCCTAATCTTAAGTTTACCAACTCAATCACTGATTTACAACACAAAAAGCTCATACTAAATAAAAATATTCCTTAAAGCAGTATTTCAATTTCTACAAAACTGAAAAACAAGTTACAGACACTGCCCAAAGAAATTTTCATAGTCCTGATATTACTACAATGCAACTTTACTCCATCTAACTGGACTAGCAACCTTTTAAATATTGGTTGTCCATCACTGACAAGATACAAGGAAATACGGGCTACTGGGAAGCAAGTGAAAGAGTAATAAGCACACTGCAGGGAAAAGGGAGGGCTTCATAACAGACAATAATGCACTGACATAACTGGTAAGTCACTGTTTAAAAAAGCACTAAAAAGCAAAACTTGTTTACACTTAAGCAAAATCAAACTTCATGGGCTAATATGATAAAATGGCTTGGTATATCACTTGAAGTACTATGAATTCAAACTTAAGGAAAAAAACAAGAAAACAGCTAATAACAATATATTGTGACCATGGAGGTAAGCAACAATGTTTTTTAGCAATAAAACATGAATCACTATAAAGATTTTCATGTAACTGAATACAATGTGATCTTGATGCCACACATCCATGCCCACTCCATTTAAAACATGGAAAAGCTTCATTAAACATGCAGGGATCCAGAAATGTAGCAGAAGCTTCCACAAGCGGGTAGACAAATTGCTACACAAATCTAGAGCTTAGTTATGGCCACCTACCAAAATGAGCGTGAGGAAACACTTGAGAAGGCATTGCTCCAGAAAGGCCTTACGGAGAGCCATAAAAAGACCAATGTCAATTAAGTCATGGAGAACTATTATTAAAATAAAAATAAATGTTTCACTGAAGATTTTTAAAATTAGAAGGTATTGCTGTCAGTTGGGTAGCATAAAAATATAAAAACACATTCACAAAGTAACTTCATTTCAACTATACTCATGACATTTCTAGCATTTAAAGTGTTCTTTAAAAGTAATACCAAATTAAAAAAACATTAGTGAAACTCATTTTTTAAAAATAAGCACTTTTCATGTGAAGACATAACTGTATCCATAAAAAAAATGCATAATGAGCTACCCCAAAATACTATAATCTTTACAAATTCAAGTCTTGGAGACAGCATCTAAGCAATGCCAGTGAGTTTTATTTACCACTCAGTAACTAAAAATAAGGGATGACTTGATTTAGTATCAGAAGGAGATTATTTATATACTTTATTAGACACTTTTGGCTTAAAATATAAGGGTGAAAGAGAAAGCAAAAAAAGAGAGCACTGCCCCTGCAGGACACCTTTCTTGGCATGTGCGAGGACAGAAGTTACATGTTAAGTATACACAACTAGAAAACTAAGGCTGTTAAGTAAACTTCCTGTTGATTTAATGCTATGGGATGGGTGGATT
This sequence comes from Myocastor coypus, assembly GCA_004027025.1. NCBI lineage: Eukaryota > Metazoa > Chordata > Mammalia > Rodentia > Myocastoridae > Myocastor > Myocastor coypus. The sequence continues at coordinate 18,138 of PVJA010029331.1, read as the reverse complement.
CTAAAGTTTGTTTCTATGTATTTTCAATTACAATACTTTTAAGATTAGCATAAATCTGAGGAAATGGTAATCAAGAGAAGAGGTGCTTCCTCTGAGTCTTGGTTCAGGCATTTTCTAGCTGCATGATGTTATTTAACAGCTGTAAGCCTGAATTTCCTCATGTGCCAAGGGCAGGAGGGATGATGAGAGGACAAGAATAATAAGACCTCACATTGTACCACAATCACTATGAAAACTGAATGTGTAACACTGAAATATAAGCACTGATAGTAAATATTAAAAAATTTATTTTTCTTTATAATTTATAAAGACTTTTTTTCCACACGTTACTCTGAATTCAACAAAAAGCTAATGGTTCTGTGATAAATTTTAAGTTTGGTCACTGTATATTTACCTCTTCTACACTAATGGCTTTGAAAAGGCCTACACTTAGTAATACTAGTCAACTGTGGTTATTCCAGCATTTCTTGTCTGTATTTAGGCAAAGAGTCCCTTTCCATAGATATGGACAGAATATCTCAAGCAACAGTAACTGTTAATCAATATTAACCACTATATTAACTTTGGCACAAAACTGCCACCACCACCCTTCTCCCATGGCCAAAAGTTCTAGAGGTCCAAATTAGAGTCTTCAATTTGTCCATTAAAAGTACAGAATCCAGCCGGGCGTGGTAGCACACCCCTGTAGTCCCAGCACTCGGGAGGCTGAGGCAGGAGGATTGGTGCGAGTTCGAGACCAGCCAGGGCTACAAAAGTGAGCTCAAGGCCAGCCTGAACTTAATAGCAAGACCTTGTCTCAAAACAGCAAAAAAAAAACGTACAGAATCCAACGTTTCTTATATAATCAGAATTGTGCAATTATTATCACAATCTAATTTTAGGTTACCTTCATACTTTCTTTTTTTTCTTTTTTAACCTTCATACTTTCTTAAAGAAATTCCACACCTGTCAGCTGCCTCTCCTCATAATGCCCACTACTACTACCAACCCCTGGCAACCATTAATTAATTTTCTGTCTACAGACTTTTATGGAAGCTGTTTATAAATAGCTTGCTTTACTTAGAATAATTTTCAGTGTTCATCTATATTAGATTGTATATATATATATTTCATTACTTTTCAATAAACAATATTCCATTGTATGCCCATTCAATACCTTGTTTCATTCCTTGCAGAAAGATATATGAGTTGCTTCCACTTTTGGCTACTATGAATCAGGAAGCTATGAACATCTGTGTTTGAGAGGGTTTTTTTGCAAATTTGTTTCAATTCTTCTTGGCTACGTTTTTAATACTGGAAATGCTAAGATAACTTTGTTAACCCTTTCAAGAAAAGGTCATCAAACTGTTTACTAAAGACATATTTCACCATTTTACAGTGGCACAAGCAATAAGTGAGGTTTCTAATCACTTCGCTTCATAACGTTTGGTACAATCTGTACACTGCAGTCATTATAGTAGGTATAAAGTGACATTACACAGTGGCTTTGATCTACAACACCCTACGGACGAATGATGTTTACCTTTTTTCATGCTCACAGATCATTTCTACACTATCATGCAGAAATTTCTTTCAAATCATTTGCCTAATTTTTTAATTTGTGTATTTTTATCACTGAGTCATAAGGAATTATTTAAATATTCTGAACATAATTCCCTTACTTTCCTATAAATAAAAATATGTACTATACTGTCCAATCTAATTTTCTTCTTACGTTTTTCCCTTTTTTCTCAACTGTAATTCTTTTTTGTTTTTTGCATTTTAATCTTTATTTCGAGTCTACTAAGATAGAGAAAATGGGTCTATTGAATATTTAGATATAAACAAGGAATAATATATAATGCTGATATGTTTATGTTTCAGAAATAGAAAATCAAACTGGAATGGAAAACAGCATTAGTTTAGAAACATCCTAGAAGTTAATGTCAAGTTAGCAATTTCTTAACTTAGAAGCCCATTTAAGTAAATTCATTTATCATTTTGCAAATGAATTTATGTTGACTAGATAAAAAAAAAAAAATGTGGCATGTAGATACTACCTAAGCAATGTTTCAGCTCTATAGTTCTACAAGTTATTTTCTTTCCTTTATTTTTTTTTGGGGGGCGGGAGCAGGGTTCCAACTCACGACCTTGCACTTGCCAGGGAGGCACTTGTGCCACAGAGCCATCTCCCCAGTTCCTCCACAAATTATTTTCTGAAAAGAATTCTCTAAAACCATTTGCTCATTTTCTAAAATAAGACCTGTGATAACGTGATAATTCACGGTTCTTTCATTCGTAAAAGGAAAATAATCTATAAGACAAATTTCCTAATTATTGAAAAATATTTTAGGGGCTGGGGAGATAGCTCCGAGGCACAAGTGCCTGCTGGGCAAGTGCAAGGTCGTGAGTTCGAACCCTGGTCCCACAAAAAAAAAAAAAAAAAAAAAAAAATATTTTAATTAAATTCAATAACTGGAAAAGTAATGCCAAACATCACTGAATCCTAAAATTGCAAAGGTCTTAAGCTATATAGATTAATCCCCTAAACAAAGTTCCTATATGTTAAAAGAAATGTAAATTCCCAACATTCTATACATTAAAAAAATTAAAATGTGTATTTTAAGAATGAAATGTACCAAAATTTTTTAAATTTCACACAGAATTATGATGCCAGGTTCTCTTGCCAAAGGTACCTCAAAATGTGGCAATACAGTATTAACTCATTTGAACGTAACAAGAAATAATTCCTAAATATTAACATTTCTATGGTACAGCACTGGAAATCCCTAACCACTTGTCAAAGTACTGTTTACATGTCAGCTTCAACAGAAACATAAGCAGGCTAGCGAGATGGCTCAGGGGTCTAAATCAGTTGCTTAGGCAAGGTTAGACAACTGCAGGGACTGTGGTTCGATCCCTGGTACCACATGCTATGCCAGCCCCACTCCCAGGGCAGGCTGAGCAGGCCATAATATACATACATACATACATACATACATACATACATACATACAATGTAAAAAAAATAAGCAACATTTTTTTTAATCAATTCAATAATAATCTAATAAAAGTGAGTACTGTGACAAATTCAAATTGGCTTAGAATGTTAAGAAGTTTATCCACAAATAAATATATTGTCATAGATTTACCTTTCTAATACAACTTTGCTAATATTAAAATTTATCTTTATTCTGTACCTTTCACATTTTTTAATCCTGTGTAGAATCTTAAGTTATAAAACTTGCATACTGTAAGTAAAATAAGAAAAAAAAAAAAAAAGCCATCTAATGAGAGAACCAATTCAAGCATAATCATGAGAAGGAAATACCAAGTATAGTTTTCCCCAAGTACATAATATACTATAAAAACACACAAGGTGGTATGCACCATTTCATTTTAAACCAGTCCCACCAGGTAGAGAAATCTAGTCAGAATAGACAGCAGTAATGCTCCAAGAAATCAAAATATAATGGGAGTTTCCATTACTCAGCTGTTAAATGGGGTTAGGATCTGAACAATTCTCCAATAGCATGTTACAAATAACTGTAACACAACAAATATTAGGACATTTTACATCATCCTTAACCCCCTTGATTAACAAAATATAAAAAGTTTTCTGAGCATCACTCACCAAGTAAATACTAAATCAGGACTTGTACACAAATATGCCTGGTAAAGCCTCAGTTTCAGTAACTTTCATATAGTAACTGAGACAATTATATGATGTATGAAGTCCTGTCACATCATGAGACATTTCACAATTGCATTAAATCAAAATAAAATACCAGGGGCTGACAAGTTAGCTCAACGGACTAAAGTGCATCACATGCCATGCCAGCCCTACCCCCAGGGTGGGCTGAGCTGGCCACAAAAAATAAAATAATGATGATGATGATGATGATGATGATGATGATGATGATGATAATAATAATAATAATAATAATAATAATATGCCCCAAACTAGAAACATTATATACCTCACTCATAAAAATACAAATAGAAACTTAAATAAACTGTTAAACAAGCAAAAGCACAAAATTTGGAACACTTACTGATTAGGTAATAGTGCTTAAAACAATCAATATTTAAAAATTTAAATTTGATAAAATATTCAAATACTGATAGAGCCTTTTGACACTCTGAGCAGCACCATGGCGGTAGGCAAGAACAAGCGCCTTATGAAAGGCATCAAAAAAAAGGAGGTAAAAAGAAAGTGGTTGACCCATTTTCTAAAAAAGACTGGTAAGGCCTGCGCTACGTTCAACAGAAGAAATATCGGAAACACACTCATCACCAAACTCAAGGAACCAAAATTGCACCTGATGGGCTCAAAGGTTGTGTGTTTGAAGTGAGCCTTGCTGATCTGAAGAATGATGAGGTTGCCTTTAGAAAATTCAAGCTCATTACTGAAGATGTTCAGGGCAAAAACTGCCTAACTAACATCCATGGCATGGACCTCACCCGGGACAAAATGTGTTCCATGGTCAAAAAATGGCAGACCATGATCGAAGCTCATGTTGATGTCAAGACTACCAGTGGTTATTTCCTTCGACTGTTCTGTGTTGGCTTTACTAAAAAACAGAACAATCAGATACGGAAGACCTCTTATGCTCAGCACCAACAGGTCCGTCAGATCCTGAAGATGATGGAAATCACGACCTGAGAGGTGCTGACAAATGATTTGAAGGAAGTGGTCAATAAGCTGATTCCAGACAGCCTTGGGAAAGACACAGAAAAGGCTTGCCAATCTATCTACCCTCTTCACGATGTCTTTGTCAGAAAAGTAAAAATGCTGAAGAAGCCCAAGTCTGAATTGGGAAAACTCATGGAGCTTCATGGTGAAGATAGCAGCTCTGGATAAGGCTACTGGGGATGAGAGTGGAGCTAAAGATGAACAAGCTGAGGGATATGAACCACCAGTTCAAGAGTCTGTTTAAGATCCAGATTTTTAATAGTGATAAATAAAAAGTCCTATTTGTGAAAAAAAAAAAAATACTGATAGAATAGCTATCATGTTAGATGATAAACTGTAACTAAAGACGTTTATATAAGGGACTGGGGAGATAGCTCCGTAGCACAAGTGCCTGCCTGGCAAGTGCAAGGTCATGAGTTTGAACCCCAGGCTCACAAAAAAAAAAAAAGGACAATTCATATAAAAGACACTTACTGAAACTTCTAATCTTACCAATAACAAACAGATTTACTAATATAGTAATTACTAAGTGTGTGTGTGGTACCAGAAACTGAACTCAGGACCTTGGGCTTGCCAGTCAGGTGCTTGTGGCTCTCAGCTCTCTGTCCAGCCCAGTAGTACTAATTCTTTATTTTATTTCATTTTTATTTATTTATTTTTTGGGGGCTCTTTTTGAGACAGGGTCTCACTACAGTTCAAGCTGGCCTTGAGCTCACTTTTGTAGCCCAGGCTGGTCTTGAACTTGCACCGATCCTCCGATCCTCCTGCCTCAGCCTCCCGAGTGCTGGGATTACAGGTGTGGGCCACCACGCCCGGCTAGTAGTACTAATTCTTAATGACTTGATCTATGTTAGAAGTACTTACTTTTTTTCAGATTTTCTGTCAACATTTGCTATCAATGGAGTTAAAGTTTTGGTTCTAAAAGTACAACATATATACACAAAAACCGTTAAAAAGTATAGGTTTAACTGTGCTTGGTCATACACATTCCTGTGCAATTGAGAGGCTGAGGTAGGAATGCCACAAGTCCAAAGCCAGAGTGAGCTACACAATGAATTCAAGACTGGCCTGGACTAGCTAGACTGTCTTAAAAACAAATGGGGGTAAGGGTGGGGGTGGAGGCACCAGATTTAATGGTTTTCTAGTCATACTAGCTCCACTTACGGACATTTTAAGATAATGGCATTTCTGGTGTCTGCATAATGATAAGACTCTAAGAAGTACAGAATGGGAGATTATAACTTACTTGATATGAATTAAACAAGGAAACAGGATGTGTTCGGTGGAATTAATGGGACAAAATTCACCGAAGACAATATTCAAGTGTTATACCAAAACTGAACCATAGGTGAATACCCTGGAAGAGATGCACTAGAATAAGGCTTAATTCATGTAACAAAGTCCACTTGTTACTGTATCTGATGCAGTCTTGTATGGAGAAAAAACACTGTTATACCAAGAATGAATGACTTAAAGCTAAGACAGTGTAGCAAATACCTATAATTCTACCACTCAGAAGACTAAGATAGGAGAAAGGCTGGGGCCAGGGAGATAGCTAAGGACCTGGGTTCAAGCCCTGGTCCACCATGCATGCCGAAAGTGGGTGTGGTGAAGCACAGCTGTAATCCCAGCACTGCAGAAGCTGAGACAGGAGGATCACTACAAGTCAAGCTGGGTAATGAGACCCTTTATCAAATAAAAAATGTTTTTTCAAAAACTTAAAAACAAACAAAAAAAGAAGATAGGAAAGGGAGCTGGGGAGAAAGCTCAGAGGAGTTAGTGCTAGCCTGGCAAGCATAGGGACTTGAGTTCAATCCCTGGTACAGCAAAAAAGAAGAAGATAGGATAAAGGTTCAAAGTTCAAAGCCAAAGAATGACTTACAGCCAGTAATTCTACAACCAAGCCACAAAATAAGTCAAAATTTCTATATTCAAGCTATTTCTTTGCTATAAAGTAGCTCTGTGTGTCCAAGAAAGAATCATTTCCATATTTGGGATTCCTTATCTAAAAATTAAAAGTTCTGACCAGAATAATGGACACTGGATAATTTCTCTAAGGTCTTCATTAACTGTTCAATGAAAAAGCTTTGTAAACTTTCAACTAGCATTTGTCTAGCACTTATCTTATCCATTTTTGATTCACTCCTGTAAAAAAGGTTGGATTTTCTGGTGGTGTTTATATATATGCTACTTCTCTGTTAAGTAACTTTCCTCCACTTAGTATTCCAAAATTTGTCCTTTGTCCTTACCTGTTGCTCCTCTGGCATTTGTCTGAAATGGATTTGTAGAAGATGCCACAGAAGGACCCCCAGTAGCAACAAATGGATTTGTGGAAGGCGTAGCTTTAAAAATTAGAAAATATACTATAAACTCTCATGTATTTTGCAAACAAGACTTAAAACATTTGTTCATGATATTTATGGAATCAGAAAACACAACCTTTCAGATAGTAATTTACTACAGTAACTTATTATCCAAAAGACTAGATATGCTCTAGTCTAATAAAAGAAAATGCTACCACATATAGCTTTTTTTTTTTTTTTTTTTTTTTGGTAACAAAAAACAGTACCTGTGCGGATAGGTAAGATACATGTACAAGCAGCACATACCTCCAAATGGAGCAGGCACACTTGAAGAAGCTGGCTGAGTCTGTGCCGAAGCACCCACTGGCACTGTTCCAAAAACACTGCTGAAAATAAGTAATTATCTTTTTTAAATTTTCGTTTTTATTTTATTTTTTAAGATAATAAAAAAAGAAAGAAAGAAAAAAGAAATAACACAAAATTTTCCTAAATAAAATTACAGCAATTCAATAATGGTTGTTATGTTACATACTGTTGTCTTCACATTAGTTACTCAGATTAAATATTTTTTAAAGAGTGTATTATTTTAAAACAGTAATCTGCTCTGCTGGGGAGGTAACTCAGCAGTATAACCACCTGCCTGGTAAGGTTCTGAGTTCAATCCCCAGTATTAAAAAAAAAAAATCTGCCTAGCAAATAGCTATAAAATGTGAAAACACTAGGCATACTGTGTACTGTAACAGTTCTCAGATTAAAGTTAAAAATTATAAACCCAATAACAACTTATTTTATATGCGGTATTTGTCAGTCTATATCACAAAGAAATTAAAGTCAAGCATGCTTTTAAAATATTCTTCATATCTAAATTTAACCATTATATGTAATCAGTACTATAAAAAAACTAGATTTTTTTTTTTTAAATTTTTATTTATTTATCTTTCTTGTTTCAGAACCTTTATTTGTTTATTCACTCATTTTTATGGCCGGCTCAGCCCACCCCGAGGTCAGGGCTGGCGCAGCATGTGGTGCCGGGGATTGAACTGCGGTCCCTGAAGCCGCCCATGCTTTCCCAAGCAGGTGCTTTAGACCGCTGAGCCATCCCGCCGGGCCCAAAAAAACTAGATTTTGAAAACAAAAAATCTTAGTGAGAAGACTAGCACTGTTTACTTCTGCAAACCTCTTCAGTGGCTGATTTCATAGAAGACAGATATGATGCAAGCTGTTTTGACTGATTCTATAAAGAACAGTCTTAGATGCATAGTTGCAAAAGATTTCTTTTGTATGAATATATGTATGAATATAATAAAGTGTTTCTGTTTATAAATATACACAGACACTCAAGAAAGATGGAGTTAGTGAAGGGTTTTGGTGCAATCAGGCCTAAAACCTAAGATTGCAACACATTACCTTAGTCTTTACAATTGAAAACTGTACCTTCAAAGTCCATAACCTGGCTGGGCATGGTGGCTCACGCCTATAATTCCAGCACTTCGGAAGCTGAGGCATGAGGATCAGTGGGAGTTCAAGACCTGCCTGGGCTACAAAAGTGAGCTCAAGGCCAGCCTGAACTACATAATAAGACCCTGTCTCAAAAAGACAAAAAAAAAAAGTCCATAACCTGACTAATACATGGATTATCTCCTAAATATAGTATGTGTATGCCTGTCCATTTAAAGAAGCACACAAATGCTTTTAATTACATTGTAGCATTCAAGAGTGATAATAACAAAATTTCTAATGGGAGACTTAGGCTGGGCGTGGTGGTGCATGCCTGTAATCCCAGCATTTGGGAGGCTGAGGTAGGAGGATAGACGTGAGTTCAAAACCACCCTGGACCACAAAAGTGAGCTCAAGGCCAGCCTGAACCACACAAGGAGACCCTGTCTCAAAGAAGACAAAAAAAAAAAAAAGACCAGACTTATTGAACAATTATATTTTTACTAGCAAATTAAATTAAATTTGCTCAGATTTAAAAACTATTGAATTATACTTTTCCAATTATTTTAAAATCGTATCCCCCAAACAGTTACGTAACTATGTTATTCAAAGTTGAAAAAAATACAAAGCAAGTATTCCAAGACAAAGTACCTGCTAGCATTACTAGTGGAAGTATATGCATTACTGGAGGTGGCTGTGGAGCTGAACACACTGTCTAGTTCAGCCAGGGCTGCATACTTGTCTGAAGATGCACTTGACTGGCTGGGAACTGAAACCACAGAACCAACGGCAACTTTAGCTGTGGCCCCAAAACCACTCCCTTGATCACCACCTGGAAATAAACCAAACCAAAATAAATAAGTTCTATACTACATTTGCAACAAAACAAGTAAACTTAAAACTGTCTTAGAGCTAAAAAAGAAAAACATTAAATAGGATTCTGGACTATACTAAATAAATAATACTGGACTAGATTAGTGTCCATATAAATCACTATGGTGAAAATAGAATTACTATTTCGGTAACAAAAAATCTCAAGAGTCTGTCTGGAATAACAGTCATAATATGTCTAGACTAAAAATAAAGAAATTTTTGAATCCAAGAGAAGTGAATGTCACTGAAGTAAATATAAAATGGAAGACCAAAATGGAAACAACATAGTATTATCATTTTCTTAGGGTTTTTCATTAAAGTTTGAGACAATTTTAATGGAACACACTTACTGCATGTCAGGCACTGCTACAGTGTCATACACATAAAATACAACTCCACAAATTCATTCTCATTGTGGAGATAAGAAAAGCAGGCTTAGAGGTTAGAATGCAGAGTCCAATCTACCACTATTAGATCCTTATTATGCATTTTTAGAGGCAAGATACTAACTTTAACTATGTAACTATAGTATAAAGACAATGGGTTTAAATGCCAAAGTACTAATAGAAAATAAAACAGTTCAAAGGACAGCAAGATAGCTCAGTGGACTAAGTGCCTGCTTAGACAAGCACAGGGACCAGGGTTCGATTCCTAGCACCACATGCTGCCCTGGCCCTGCCCTTGGATGCACTGAGCCGGCCAGAGTTGGGGTATAATGGCACACCCCTGTAATCTCAGTGCTGGGAAGGCTGAAACAGGAGGATTTACTATGAGTTCAAGCTGTGTAGTGAGACCCTGTACCAAATAATTAAAAAAAAAAAAAAAAATGTTCACACTGACTACATTACAGAAATCACCAAATGATCTTTCCATCAATGACATCTACTCATACAACCACAGAATAAGGAATGCCAAGAAAAAAAAAATTTTCAATTATTTCTTTTTAAAGCAGAAAATTAGGTCATGCATGGTGGCACATGTCTATAATCCCAGCACCAGGGAAGCTGAGGCAGGGTTGTCACTGAGTTCAAAGCCTGCCTGAGCTCCACAGTAAATTCAAGACCAACCTGAATCACAGAGCCTTGGCAAGACCTTGGCTAAAAAAGATGGCTGCTTGGTTGGCAGGTAGGTAGGTAGGCAGGTAGGTACATACATACACAGATAGACAGACACACACACACACACACACACACACACACAGACAATCTCTATCTTCAGTTTTACAGTTGATTCAGGTCCAATGTACCAAAAGGACAATTCACTTAGTAGTTTTTATGGTATATGTAGTACCAAGTGACTATTTTACTCAAAATGTAGGCACAATTCTACACAACTAAGGAAAAAGTATAACATTCTCAGATGTTAATGAATATACCAATTTTAAAGCACTGCTTAATATATAAATTTGTATTTGTTTTGCTTAAAGTGTGATACCTTGCCCAGCACTGAAGATATTGTCTAAATTTGCAAGAGCAGCATATTTGTCTGCTGTCTGTAATCCAGGTTTGTTTGTTGAAACTTTACTAACAGCTGATGCTGTCTGATGACTCTGGGAAGTATTGAAGGCTCCAAAATCAGCACTGGAGGATTTGGGGAAGTTATCAAAATGAGCAAAATTAGCATTTACTGATCCAGCACTTCCACCTGTAACAGAATAAACAGAAAACTTGAAATTCATGGGCTTTTCCAAGTACTCTTTGGAAAACTACTGATCATTTCTTCCTAAATTAAGTGTTCATAAGTATTATAGTATATTTCAATATGACTTGACAGTTTGTACTTCTGAAAAACCAATGATTGGTAAATGGCACTCAACTTTAATCATCTAAATGTGACTTTACAATTTGTTAAATCAGACCAACAGAATGTAACAGGAAAGTAGGGGGGCTAACTCTATGATTACTTCTTGAAATTCAGTTATCCATAAAACAATCTACCTACCACTATGCTCTTCACTGGTTCTCAAAACACTATGAACAAGATGCAAACTCCTTACCTGGAAGATTCAAACACTTAAAATTCCCATGGACATAAGTTTATACAAATAAATCCCAGTGGTTGGGATTAACAATGGTTAATGTGCATTATTTTAATCAATAGTTTCTTTTGAGGGAGCTGGGGAAACAGCTCAATAGAATAAGCTCTTGCTTGGCAAGTGCAAAGGCCTGAGTTCAATCCCTGGCTCCACTAAATTAATTAATTAATTAATTAACTCTACTTTTTATTTTAAGAGAAATATTTTTTCTTTAAATGAAGAATTTCTTAAAAGATAGTCCTTGCATTTTAGACTTATTTCACCTGAAAATCTATTACCTAATTCCATAGTAATTTAATCTGCACTGAATACATTTACAGTAAAATCATACCCTATCATACAGCTCAACATGAACATACCGTATATGATTGCAATTTTGACTTAATAAAGGACAGTTCACTTAACAGTCTCTACAGTACATATTCTGCTAAATCTTTTAAAGTATGTCAAGAGATTCTCCTAAAACACTAACAAAACTAATATCAGTGCATTTCTTTATACACTTTTCTTGTTATTGGATACAATGATTCTTTATTCCTTTTTTTTTTTTTTTTTTGGTGCTTTATTCCTATACCATACTTTCAGCATCAAAACTTGTGTGTATAAATGTTTCTTTGCATATATTATATGTAAAGGTGATTGCAAAATATACTTAGGAGTATTTATAAACAGAATGAAGACACTCCTCTGCAAAAAAGGTCACCTTCATCAGTTAGTCCTTTACATATTCTAAATCAAACAGTGATAAAATCTACCAAACATTCAAAGCAGTAAAAGATGCCTACACAACAAGAGAACTTACTGTGGGTAGCCTGGAGAAGAAAAGCTGAAGTAAATTCACCAAAACTGCAGCTAGATGAAAGTATTCTAAATGCTGGACAGCCAGTAATTATGTAAGTGATGAAGTTAAAGAAAAAAAAAAAAGAAATTGAAAGCAAGCTTTTGAGACAAAACACATACAGAGTTATAAGTTGGGGGGGGGGAGCAATCAGCCAATGATCTAACAAGGGCTCGAAGAGTTTCTGAAAACATTTTGTATAGTTTGTGAGAGCATTCAATGTACAAAAACCAATTCCTGCACACAAAACTATTTCTACAATTGATTAAAATGATGATTAATAATTTACTCTTTTTTTTCTTTTTGAGACAGGGTCTCGCTATGCAGTTCAGGCTGGCCTTGAGCTCACTTTTGTACCCTAGGCTGGTCTCGAACTTGCACCAATCCTCCTGTCTCAGCCTCCCAAGTGCTGGGATTACAGGCGTGAGCCACCATGCCCGGCTAATAATTTACTCTTGACTAGATACTTGGAAATTTTTTCAAGCTACTGTCCTTAAATTACATCAATTTTTAGTTATATGGAAGCAGCTAATTACCTACTTTCCCTAATTCAAAGAGGCAACAGCTTTAAATCAGTATGAATCTAAAACATATTTAGTATTTTAAATGTCTTTGTATACATAAGATTAAAAAAGATTCATGTACAGGAAAAGGAAAAGCATGGTATTGTAAATTAGATAACATATGAAAGAGTTCAGAAAAAAAATGAACATAGGCTAAAAAAACTATATATGAATTAAAAATAGAGATTTCAGGTTTCCCCAGAGCTTTGTAAGACAGAACCACTTCAACATCAGGCAATTACAGAATTTAAATTTAATTTTTCAAAGCTACATTTACAGAATTTATTTCTTAAACACTTAAGCAGAGTGCTAGAGAAGTTCTACCTGTAGTTTGGGGTTGAAAAGAAGAGTGACTTGCTGTGGGGAAACCTCCAAAATTACTCGAACCACTAGACTGTCCAAATGCATCAAAGTTTGCAAAATCTGCATTTGCAGAATTCTGAGCTGTAAATGGTAAGGAACAACAGATGTTAATGAATATGAAAACTGTAACTGAAAAAACATGACAAATGAATGTAAGACATTTACAAAAAAGTTGATGTATCACATTGATTTTAAAGAGTTCATGCAGAAACTAACTTTCAAATATATGACAAGTATTTCACACAATTACATTTACAAAGGCTATCCAGAAAATTCCCCAAATATATTTGTGAAATGATAAATTTATACACGAGACTCTTTAATGGCCTAAGGAACAGTACTACAAAGAGACTACATTAGCACTGGGACACTGAACTGGGAGTGGTGAACATGTGATGTACAGCACAAACACACGGGACACATTATGGGAAACATCACAGATTTAAACTGATATGCCATTAAGTCAATCCTAAAAGTAACCTAAATCTAAAATATATGTTTTGAAAAGTTAACAAATATGCACACAGAAAAATATAAACAGTGTATGAGCATATGATCACCAAATTGTACAGTCAATTCTGCTAGAAGCCGTTTTAAACTTATGCTAACAATTTAAGAAATAATGAAAAACAGCAGTAATTGTAACATTGACGTTAGAAAAAAAAAAATCTAGATATATTTTGCAACTGGTGCAACATCCGAAGTGCAAAATTCTAGACTTCCGCAAATTTTAAGATTTTAAAAAATCAAAAATTTTTACTGACAGGCAAAACATGCCAGATAAGAGTTTATGAGAGATATGATGTAAATAAGAAATTTTTGGCAGGAAAGACAGGAAATGCTCATGGGAAGAATGAAAAGCACATGCAAAGGATGGGGAAAGGCTCAATTTATAAATACAGCAAATATTTTGCAGACAATTCTAACTTAAGTATCTGTAAAGAAATAATTTTATAAGTAAGTAAAACACAGTATGTCTGGGAGGCTGAGGCAGGAGGATCAGTGTGAGTTCAAAACCAGCCTGGGCTACAAAGTGAGCTCAAGGCCAGCCTGAACTACATAGTGAGACCTTACCTCGAAAACACAAAAAAATAACATAACATAACACAACACAACATAACACACAGTATGTGTTTTCACAAGAGTAAGACTATTAGCAACTAAAATGATTATCGATAAGAGATCTCTTAAATGTATTTCATATGTAATATGATGAAATAAAACACAGCCACTAGAAAACCTGTAAAATTTTTAGTCCAATGCAAAAATTTTACACCAACAAAAATAAGTGAATCATTCCAAGTTATTCTCTCACCTGCCAAGCTTTCTTATAATCAGCATGTATGTTAGATACATAGCAAAATCTGTATTTTTAAGTAGTAAGATTTCAAATCACTATTCTTTTCTTTTACATTTGCTTGAGTTTACCGGAAAAAAAAAAAAAAAAAAGCTACTACACAGGGGATGGGGAGATAGCTCAGTGGCAAAAATGCCTGCCTGGCAAGTGCAAGGTCCTGAGTTGGATACTTGGTTCTGCCAAGAAAAGAAAAGCTACTAAATAAAAAAGCTATAAAACAGATATATATGTGTATAAATATATACATATATATATATGTGTATATATATATGTATATGTATATGTATATGTATATGTATATATTTATGTATATATGATTTGGGCAACTGTACTGTGGATTTCTGCTGGCCTACAGAAAAGAGCAGTTAATCCTTAATTTGTCTTCTTTCTTTCAATTCTTTTTCTTTTTTCTCTTGCTTTTTTTTTAACATTTTGTTTTCTTCCAATTTTACATGCATATATCTGGTAATATGAACTAATCTGAAGACAACACTATGCAATACAACAAATGCTATGAAATTCACATTATTTTCTTTAGTGTAATTCTTTAACATCTGTAATTTTTGTTTTCATACTATTTTGTACTCTTTAAAAAATGTTTTGAAAAAAATTCTCCCAACAGATAAACATGATAAACCCTAATTTAACAAGAAAATCAGTAATTCCAGCTCTTGGGAGGCTGTTAAAGTAGGCAGATCGCTACAAGTGTAATGTAGTAGTGAAACCCTGAAACACCCTGTAGACCAGTGGTTCTCAACCTGTGGGTGGCGACCCCAGTGGGTGTCGAACAAGCAAAACACAGGTGTCACCTAAAGCCATCGAATAATACATATTTAAACCCATTCTATCCCATGGTGAAATGTTATTTATTGGGATTAGTAATAAATATTCTCAACATATAATTAAATACTGTTGTTGTGATTAATCACTATGTTTAAATTATGTTTGATTTGTAGCAATGAGAATACATAACGCATATCAGGTACTTACATTCCAAATCATAAATGTAGCAAAATTACAGTTTTGAAGTAGTCACCAAAATTATATTTTCGTTTAGGGTTACCACAACATGAGGAACTATACTGCAGGGTCACGGCATTAGAAAGGTTGAGAACCACTGCTGTAGACCCTTCCCCGAAAACAACACAGAAAAAAGATAAATAAAAATAAAATTGAAGAAAGAAGAAAATCAGGTCTGCTTAGCAAGTGCAGAGATGGGGCCTTGATCCCTAGCACCACATGCCACACTGGTCAAGGCCCAGCCGCTGCCCTGCCTCTGGCCCCAGACATGCTAAGCCCACCACTGAGACCAGGCACCTGTTGCCCCAGCCCTGGGGAGGTTGGGACAGGAGGATCACTGAGTCCAAGCAATGTAGTGAGACCCCATACCAGGTACATTTTTTTTAAAAAAGAGCAAGAAAATCAGTAAAATTTAAAAACATTATATATGATTACTGCTATGCATGTATCTGAATGGGGACCGTGGGGGAGGAGAGCACCTCAAGCAGCCCCCACCTTTTCCCAGAACCTGACCATGCCACTTCTCTTCTGAAATGAAGGCAGCTACTCTATCAGCTCATGCTCTACATGAAAACTTTTCTCACACCCTTTCTCCCTCTCTCAAACATTACAAAGACATGCCTAAATTAAAAGCTTGCTTATTGCTTAATAATTCTGTGTTTTCTGAATGCTCTGCAATTTTTGTTACTTTTTTTGTATAAAATGATAAAACTCAATTTCTTTATAGGCTGAAAATTTATTTTAGAAAACAAAAAAATTTTAAATTAATTTACTGAAAAGTATTTTGAAAAATCTACAGAGGATTAAATAAATGCAATACAATTTTAAACACTATTGCCTTCTTTTTTTTTTTTTTTGTCTTTTTGAGACAGGGTCTCACTATGCAGTTGAGGCTGGCCTTGAGCTCACTTTTATAACCCAGGCTGGTCCTGAACTCGCACCAACCCTCCTGCCTCAGCCTCCCGAGTGCTGGGATTACAGGCGTGCACCACCATGCCTGGCTACTATTGCCAATTTGTATGGCTGGTAACACCAATAATAAAAGTGTAGTTTCATAAAAAGGAATCTAGGCTAATAATCAAGATATTTCTATCCTAGCCTGGTGTGGTAGTGTACGCCTGTAATTCCAGAACTTGAGAGGTTGAGGTAGGAGGAGCACCAGAATTTAAGGCCAATCCGGGCTATACAATAGTTGAAGACCAGTCTTAACTACACGGTGAGCCTTGTTGCGAAAGAGAAAGAAAGAAAGAAAGAAAGAAAGAAAGAAAGAAAGAAAGAAAGAAAGAAAGAAAGAAAGAAAGAAAGAAAGAAAGAAAGAAAGGAAAGGAAAGGAAAGGAAAGAAAAACACCAAAGAAAATTCCACCATAACACAGGTAAATAAATAGCATAAAAAAGTCCTTCAATCATTTCAGTCTAAAAAAAAAAATCACTTCAGTCTTTCCACTTTTCTAATTACCAAAATGGAAGGATTCACTACCCCCTACCTTCAAATCCACATCTACAATTCTGTAACTTCTGAGAGAATGTGAATAAATTCTTTAAGAACTTTAAAACTCTAGGTTGACAATAAGTTCAAGTAGAAGATAAAGTAAGATACAAACCAAAACACATTAACGTATACAGTAGGTAATATAAATGAATAGAAAACATAGCATAGGAGATTCTCAAATATACTGGGTTACTGTTCCAAATGGCAAGTTATGTTTTTAAACATCTTAGTTATAGGTTAGAGAACAAGAAATCAGTTCAAAGCAAACTACTTTTTTTGTAATATTTGTATTTTCCCAGTATTTTCCAAATACAGCCTCAAATATCTAATTCAATACAGCAAACATGGCTTTACAGTACTTAAATCCACTTTTATGTCTAGATATTGAATCTAGTTATAATTTTCAACAATCACTAAAACTGCTGAGGAATCCAGCCCTGCAAAACATAACTTCGCAAATTAAAGACCAATAAATTCAATAACTTAAGTTACTCACTGGTTATTCAAGCACACTGCTTAAAGAAATAATAAGTTAAACAAAATATGACAAAGTAGTGGTGGCGTTTCTTAAATAATCTTGTTTGTAAGAGTATGGAAGGTTAGTTTCAGCTTAGAATTTAAGAAATCAACCTAATGAGCCTGAATCTTGCTGAACTTATTTCTCCTTCAGTTAAAACAGATACTCATGTGAACAATTAAAATACAGGATGCAAACTGAAAGACCACAGCAAAATTATTTTACATGTACACACTGCTTAACCTACAAGTATTAAACATTTGTTCATTAAGTCCTAACATTTAAAAAGATGGAATCACAGCCCAGCCCAAACCCCACCGCTGGGAGCTGAGCCCGGGCGCCGGCTGGATCAGGATCCTTGGCCTGCCTTCCCTTTCCCCGCCCCCCCGCCTTTTTTTTTTTTTTGAATCCCTCCAACCCAAGCTCCAGCACTGAACCCATCAAATAGCCCATTTGACAACCGTTCCGGTCCACGAGCCTACCAGGACTACTCAATCCCAAAGCTCCACCTCCACCTACAGACCACATCCGCCAGGATTCACAAAAGCTAGCAGCCAGAGCCCCAACACAAGAGTCAGGAACCTCTGTAGAAGAACCACCTTGGAGTCTCCAGACCAAACGCCCACAGACACAGCATAACATCACCAAAGTGCAGAGGTCGCTTCCA
>PVJA010029330.1:0-26739 GCA_004027025.1 Myocastor coypus | reverse complement strand
AGTTTTCTGCTATTACTTCTGCCCATATTCTTTTTATATCATTTGTATTGACTCCTTCTTTCTCATTGATTCCCATTAATCTCACGTTGTTCATTTTCACATCGTCTTGCAGATGATGAATTATTTTTTCCTGCATTCTGGTTGTTTTTAAAAGATCCTTTCTTACTCTTTCATTGGCTGCAACTGTGTCTTCAAGGTTGGAAACTCTATCTTCATTTTCGTTCATTCGGCTCTGCCAACTTGTGAGCGACGTTTTATTTTCTTGTATATCTCTTTGAAAGTGTTTCATGCAATCTATGTCTTTCCTATATTGCTCTGTCAGGGAGTCCATCATTTTTCTATTCTCCTCTAATTTTTTATCAATGTCATCTTTAATAGTATTGAAGTCTGTCATTATGGTTATCCTTTCTCTCTCTAATACAGAGATTATTTCTGTTCTGTTCTCCTTTGTACTTTTTTGTAGTTGTTCCCCTACTTGGGATGCTATTGATTTAGGCATGTCTTTGTCAACTTTAGATATTATTTCTGCTGTGATGTCCTCTATACGTTTCTCTAGCCGTTTTTCCACTTCATGCATTTCTTTTTTTATTCAGATGTTATCTCTGATCTCAGTTTCTCTATAAGTTTCTGCACTTGTATGTCTGCCTCAGATGCTACCAATTCAGACGTTTCATCTATAGAATTCTCATTTTCTTCCATGATAGTGTCTTCTGTATTTGGTTTGGGTGGGCACGGGTCCTGAGATTGCTTCCTACTCCTTGTTGTTATCATTTTGTATGTAAGTGACCTCTGTACTTTGGTGGTGTTATGCTGTGTCTATGGGCATTTGGTCTGGAGACTCCAAGCTGGTTCCTCTACAGAGGTTCCTGACTCTGTGTTGGAGCTCTGACTGCTAGCTTTTGTGAATCCTGGTGGATGTGGTCTGTAGGTGGAGGTGGAGCTTTGGGATTGAATAGTCCTGGTAGGCTCGTGGACCAGATCGGTTGCCAAACGGGCTATTCGATGGGTTCGGTGCTGGAGCTTGGGCTGGAGGGGTTAAAAAAAAAAGGGGGGGGAGCGGGTAAGGGGAAGGCGGGCCAGGGATCTTGACCCAGCCGGCGCGTGGGCTTGGCTCGCAGTGGTGCCGTTTGGCTCTGGTCTGGAACAGGAAGTTAGTCGCGGGAACGTAGATTTGGGGCAGAGGGGTGCAGGGGGCTTACCCGCGGCGGTCGCGCGGGCTCTGCTCCCAGTGGTGCGGTTTGGGTCTGCGCTGGAACAGAAAGTTAGTCGCGGGAACGCAGAGGCAGGGCAGAGGGGCGCAGGGGGCTTACCTGCAGCATGCGCGTGGGCTTGGTTCCCAGCCGTGCGGTTTGGGTCTGGGCTGGAACAGGATGTTAGTCGCGGGAACGCAGAGGCGGGGCAGAGGGGCGCAGGGAGCTTAACCGCAGCGGGCGCGCGGGCTCGGCTCCCAGTTGTGCGGTTTGGGTCTGGGCTGGAACAGGAAGTTCGAAAGGTGCTTTAAAAATGTCCTCTCTGAGAAAATGGTCATGCCACTTAGCTATCCTGCTGTGGGAGTAGCTGCTCAGTTCCTCCAAGAATGGGGGAGTTTACTACACAATGAAAGCATAATTAAGGCCACTTATTTTGTGACTGCATATCGCTATCAAGTAGATTTGGGTAACAACTCCTGTATATACGTATATATAATGCTTTAATTATTAAAATTGCATTTCTATTACATTCCAAATAGGTCATATTGGATGTGGTATGACTCAAAAGTACTAGAATGAATTTTGGTTTAACTACTGTGAAAATGTTAAAAAATTATGTTTTCCCTGGCAAATAGGTCTGGTTTATTTAGGAGCTCTACAGATGGTTGATATTTTATAATAACTTTATGGATATCTCTTCATCAAACCTGTAATTGTAGATTTATCTTCTCGGGAAGTATGAGAAATTCTCTAGTATTTTTTTTTTTTTTTTAAATACTTGTCATGCTACAAGAAAGATGGCAAGTACTTGTCACACAAATCAGTCTCTTACTCCTTGTAGGCAGGAAAGTAGAACAATGGACAAATATGTTTTTTTTCCTCAAATTTATGGTTTGTCTGAAAGAATCATTGATTTCAAGTTTTATAAATTTAGATTCTCTTTTTAATTTTTTAATTTTATTTATTTATTTCTTGTTTCAGAATCTTTATTTGTTTATTCACTCATTTTTATGGCTGGCTCAACCCACCCTGAAGGCAGGGCTGGCACAGCATGTGGTGCCGGGGATTGAACCACGGTCCCTGAAGCTGCCCAAGCTTTCCCAAGCAGGTGCTTTAGACCGCTGAGCCATCCCACCGGGCCCTATAAATTTAGACTCTTTAAGCCAGGTTTCTTTCCAGACAGCCAAAGGAGAGGAGAGAAAAAGATACTCCACCACGCAACACTTTGAGAAAGTAGAACTTTATACTTGGGTGTCTTTTCTTCTCCCCACACTGAGGGATACCTTTAGCCGGCCTACCACCCAGTGTTAATTCTTAGGTGTGTGATGATTTGGGAAGATGTCTCTGGTTCCCTCGCAAACTGTGAATGAATTTAATGTTTTAGTCTTGTAGAAGTTGGCAAGGAGCATCATTTTATTATCTCAATTAAACCACTTGCTAAAGAGACATCATAAAAAAAAAGAAAAGTTTACAATTTTCTAATTGGTATACTGACTCCGTGCCAGGGTCAAGGTTCTGGATTCTTTCTTTCTTTACCTTGAGTCTCTTTTAGCTCTTGTAGGTCTGGCTAAACCAGTTATATCTATTTCCACTTCAGTTTCTTTTCCAGATGATATTGTGTAGACTGGAGAAGTAAATGGTTTGATTAGTGACAGAAACTTAAGTGGGACTAACCTCAGCAAACTGAGGCTTTTCCAGGACAGGATATCTCCCAGAACCAGGGCACTGCAAGAAGATTAGGAAATATGGAGCCTCAGGAATTGGAGGAATGGACTGCAGTTGCAGCTCCTGAAGATTTCCACCCTACTCTCAGACCCTCTCACCCATCTGGGGATCGGTTATGTTCTGCTTTTTTCACTGCCAACTGCCTGCTCTCTTCTGGGAAAGAGAACACGGATGACAATAGTGCTTGAGTCTTTTATCTGTGGCTTCAGCTGCTTTAGAGGAGATTGGCCCAAAACTAATTCCCCAACACAGACAGAGAAAAGGACTTCCTTCCTGCCCAGGACCTGCTTATTGTAGCCTGTAGTTTACCACCTGGAACATTATAGTTGGAGGGAGCGTCCACAGGGTTGTAGTACTGCTGGTGGGTAGAGTGGGTATGGGGGTGGAGGCAGTAGGAGCAGGAGGGGACTTCTCTGCCTGGTAGGGTGGGTTCTATAGTGACTCTCTGGAATCTGACAGTGGAATTCATTAG
The DNA here is from genome assembly GCA_004027025.1 of Myocastor coypus. Lineage (NCBI taxonomy): Eukaryota > Metazoa > Chordata > Mammalia > Rodentia > Myocastoridae > Myocastor > Myocastor coypus. Next base: position 23,352 of record PVJA010029330.1, on the reverse strand, counting down.
TACCTCCTCCTGGTAAGGCTGGTACTGGGGGCTCAACTGCCATCTGGGTTATTAGCTGGGCTCTGTTCTATTTCTGGCTAGCCATTTCACAACTGCCTGTTCTGGGTCCTAAGGGGAACCTGAGAAGAAAAAGGTGTGTGGGCGGAGGATCAACAGAAATCCCTCACCACTACTAGAAAAAACAACTCAAAGAACATGTATTTATGTTAGTGAGTTCTTATAATGTGGGATTTCCCTCTCCGGCGATTCTCCGTCTGTGCCAGCTCTCAGAAGCACAGTTTTGGCAACATGCATATGATACTGCAATCATAGGTCCAGAAGGCTCTACAGAAGGACATCGCTGTGGTCATCCTGGGCAGCATTTGTCAAGTAGATGTGCCTTTGGGATAGATTTCCAACTATTAGCTATTATCTTTTGTAGCTACCAGGAGCCCTCCAGAGCTGGAATCTAAATTTCTGGGATTGCATCTCAGAAAATTCTCTCCATGACTTTGAGCTAGCATTGCCCCTCTCTGAGCATTAACTCTCAAATGTATACAGTGGGGACAGTGCTATCTGCATGGGACAGGGCTGTGTAAGCTGTGCAACTATAACATGATAGTTTATTTTCTTTTCTGTGTTGTCATCACCTGAATTTGAGTGACTATGATAGAATTTCTCCCCGTCCTCGGCATTTCTCCTTGGTGAGTCAGAGGGTATAATTTAGCACTTGGCCAGAAAAGAAAAAGAACCCAGGACCACTGGGAGACATTTTACCTGTTTCTCTTATGCTGAAGTTAAGCAAATACAAGCTTTTTTTTTTTTTGTACTTCTGTGTTCTTCATTTGGCATAATCTGTGGAGATTGTTTTTGGACTAAGGCTTCCCTAGAAGATACGCTGGGGTCTAGGTTGATAGCCCCTATACTGGTAGCTCATTTGTGCTTACTGTCCCTCAGAATTAGGATCTGTGGGTGGCATCATCTTGGCAACCTCTTGGTTTTGACTGGGAGGGACTGTGCATGCATATCTTCTCCCTGTGTGGGGTGGGCTGGGAGCAATTTTAAAACACACCAGTCCTTTCCTCAGCTACTAAGCAATGGTTAACGTGAAGGAGCCAGTATTTGAGGGGATCTCCTACAGCAGCCATTCTCTGTAAGGGGTGATTTTTGCCACTCAGAGATATTGGACATCTGGAGACATTTTGTTGCAGCTGGTGGAAGCAGGCATGTTATTGGCACCTTGTGGTTAGGGGCCAAGGATACTACTGAATATCCTACCATGCATGAGGCAGCTCTTCAGCAAAGAATTACTTGTCTCCTCATGTCACAGCAAGTTCTCCTTGATATTGCATCATTTGAGCCTCTCTTTTGGTGGTGAAGAAAAGAAAGGAGTTCAGGCCATGGATTTTCTTCTCATCAAGAGACATAGTTTAAGCCTGCAGATTAAAATTTCCTTGAAATTTAATTGGGAATCCCTTGTTAAATCCCAAAAGTGGTTGCCTGACTTTTGTTAAAGACAGAGCCACTTGCTCCCCTCCAGAAGGGACACAGCTCTTTGATACTGGAAAGGGCAAGTTGTCCCTCCTTGTTTTTCCAATCCTCCCAAGAGCTGCCCGCCTATGACTTATTGTCTCTGAAACAAAGAAATAGAAGAAAGAAGAAAATTTGTGCTCTAGTCTGTGCTCCAGCTTGGCCATAAATTAACTTAAGTGCATAAATGTTGAATACCATCATCTGTCTATTCCTAAATCAATCCCTACTTAGAACAATGGGTGATTTGCTCAGACACAAGGGCCTGTGGTGGTGCTGACCTCTGGAATAGGCATGACCTCAAGATGGCTCTGTTGTCTGGAAAACATTGTTATAGGAGAGGCAAGAAGAAGCAGTAATCCCCAGAGGGCCTGGGGTGCTAGACGGTGACACCAATTAAGGTACAGAGATGAAGATCAATACCTGTTTGAGTCAACCTGGCCTTGGAGTTGGAGAGAAGGTGAGAGACCAGTGGTTTAATCAGGGAAATTCTTTGGAGCTCAGAGTAGCAATGTGGTTGACTGATGTTTTCTATAGTCTTTCTGGGGATATTTTCCCAGTTCTGCAGACTCTTTTCCCCTGGCTTATGAGGTTCCAGCTGCACCAGCATGGTTGCAGCATTTCAAGCCTGCTGTTTCCTCTCTGTCACTTTACCTTCTGCACATGCTTTTCCCTGTGCAAGGATGCCTTTCCCACCTTTTCACCTGGTCTACACAGCCTGTACCTTTGGGTCTTCCTTCCTCAACTGGAACTGTGACCTATTCAGTGCCTGTATCTTGCATCACGTTTCATGAGAACAATGGTTGTCTTCATCCTGTTCTCTACTATACCAGCGATGCACACTCTTTATAAATATCTGGTGATTTTGTAGTGGATCCTGAACACTGGGATGGAGCTGAACTTGAGGATATTGAGGACCCCAGAATAAATGGGGAAGAGGAAGTGGAGGCTATTTACAGAGAAGAAACTGGGCTGGGCTGATGATACCTGATTTTCCTTTTCTAGTCTCATTTCCCCTTCACATACATACATTCTGGCATTTGGGTTAAGTTGGTTTTCTGAAAATAAAATGAAGGCTCCAGAAAGAGATTCTCAAATCAAATCATACTTTCAATAATTTATTTTTAATAGATAGACCACAAAACATTATATATACTTCAGTGGATTTTTGATACATTTTAGTGATTTACATGTGTGGTTAAAGTTTCCTCAGTTTGAGTTTCCAGTTAGATAGGTACTGTGGGTCTAGTCCAACTCTCTAGAAGCTTCCGTACTCCAGCCATGTGCTCCAATAATGTGTGTCCACTTATCCTGAAATTGGAGCAGTTTTAGGCACTGGTCTTGCCTCGGAGAAATATGAAGGTGATTCCTGCCATGGAGGGTCTATGAGGACCTGAGTATCAACTAATTCTCTGACTTCTGATGACTGAGTGTTGAGCTGCTCTCTGGATACTGAGAGGGAAGAGAGAGTGGGGTGAACCACAAGAGTGACACCACCTGGCTGAGCTTCCACTCACAGTCTCAGAGCCAGCCTCAGAGTTACAGGGGTCCAAGAGATCCTTTTGTCCTTGGCCACCTCATTTTATAGGGAGAAACTGATATATTCTTTCTCTTCTTCCTCAACAGTACTTATGTATCAAGTGCTGTCTTCCAGCCAGGCTGTAGTAGACATTATTTTTGATTTGAGCTCTTTCTCATCCAGTTTCCCAAATGACCTCAATCTCTTTTGAAGACTCCTTTCATGAGGGGCTTGCTCACCTTAAGGGTGGTGGAGGACTCTCCCAGTGCAGTCTGTTTGGGCTCAACAGGACAGTTCACTTAAGGAGAGAATTCATTTCTTCATCTTTCCCAGGTTCTGGAGCTGCATTTCTTGCATTCTTTGACCCTAGGGCTCTTCCTCTGATTTCAGGGTCAGCACTAAGGGCAGCATGCACCTTGTTTTAGTCCTCATACTGTGGTCTTTTCTCTAGTCAACTCTTCCTTTGTCTTCTCTTGTGAGGACCTTTTTGATTGCATTTATAGCCAACCTGGGTAAGTCAGGATAATCTCTCCATTTCTGGATCCTATTCACATGTGTCAAGTTCTATTTGCCAGTCATAGGCTCCAATTATTAGGACCCGGTTGTTTCTGCCACATGTGGTTCCTGCTTTCCTCTTTTTCTCACCCAATCTTTCAATATCACTTCAATTCCGTGAGCCTCTGATATCTTGTCAATACGCTTCAGACCTTTCGTTATTGTAGAAGAAGAACTGGTCATAGTTTAAAGGAGCCTGGGTCTATTTCTGTTGCTTATGACTAGGAACCAGTGTGATAGGTCAGTACTATATGATGAATTTCATATGCATCATCCTTTTTAATCCTTACACCAATCCTCTTTATTGGGACACTGTATTGGTCAGGGTTTTACTTAGAGGAACAGAATAGATATAAGGAATGGATATTAACACAAAATATACAATCTATAAGGAATTATAAGATTGGCTTACAATATTCAGTCACAGAGTCAGATGAGGAAGTGCGCACAGGGCGTCTGCATGCTCCAGAGTGAAGAATTCAATCCCGAGGTCTGGACTTCACTGCAGCACTCCGTATAAGTCTCTGTCACCTGATGAGTCTGCGATGGAAGACTGAAGTGTCTGTAATGGATGCTGAAGAGTCTGCAATGGATGGCGGAAGAACCTAGCTGGAGGCTGAAGAGTCTGCGCGGCAAGCCAGACGATGAAGTCCAGGCTGAATGCGAAGAGTGAAGCTTCTCCGACGAAGTGAAGTGTTGACTCCTTCAGCCCTTTAACAAGTCTCTTTGTGCTCAGGCATTCTGACGTTGGCCCATTTTGCCCTAGGGTGGAATCAATCATACCCCAGGATGAGCCCTTTATCCCATTCTAGGGAGAAAGCCAATCATATCCTAGGCAGGCCTTGGTCACACTCCAGGGAGGAACCAACTGTACCCCAGAGTGGGGCTCCCACCAACAGGGAACCAGACTGCTGAGTCACTCAGTCAAGTTGACACATTGTATCAACCACTACAGACACTATGCCTGTTTTACAGATAAGAAAACTATAGCCTAGAATCGCAATCACTAAGTTCAGCAGCTAGTATACATGATGGGACTGGAATTTGAAACTAGTGAGTTTCATAGACAAACATGTAGTTTGTTTGTTTCTCGGAATCATAAGTGAATCATCACTGGGTAACAGTCTGGCCAACATGGAGTGAGAATTGCATCTGTGCCCTGACATCTGAATCGTTGTTTAGGTGGGGAGAAAAGTCAAAGGGGAGGTGGTCCAGGCAGGTGGAAGACAGAGAAGCAAGAGGCGACCCCAAGAGGTGTTTGAGGAAGGCAGGACAGAAAGTGGTGCCTCACTAGAGGTGCAATAGTAGGAGACATGAAGTAACTAGCCATAGGTAGAATGCTTCTGCATGGACTTTGCCACTCAGTATGTGGACTGCGCATGAGAGTGACAGTGTGACTGGACTCTGTTAGTGAATTAATTTTATAGTAGTCCCTCACTTATCATGGAGGTTACATTCCCGATGCCTCTGTGTTAGTGAAGTAGCGACATTATATATTTTTTTAGTATTTATAGATTTTTTAAGGCTTTATAAACCCTTCCCACACTCTTAAAAACCTTTCCCACACTTTTAGAAACACTTCTGAAGTTTTTAACCATTTTCTAAACTTATAAGCCTGCATAATTTTAGCAATATATGTATATCATATGGTACTGCAAAATCCTGCAATATAGCGAAAAATCTATGATAAATAATTTAGTTTAGTAGTTTTTGAAAACCTGCAAAACAGTGAACTTGCCAAAGTGAACCATGAAATAGGGAGGGACTCCCGTGGATCACTGCCTACCCTCCTCTGGTCTCTTCATTACATATGGGCTGGTTAAACACCTAACACCCTTCACTAGTGTTAATCAGCCTTTTTTCACAGATGCTAATGAACAGCTTGCTTTCCAAAAGCTAATACATTTCTCCCTGGGTATTTATATGGGTGGAGGTAAACAGGTGATTTCTGGAGCTCAGGAGGCAGCCTGAGGGTTAGTACTAAAAGACTGCTGGCTTGTATCTATTCTCAGAATATTTGAGTATTTGTTTAAGGCCCAGTGCATCTACTAAAAGGGAAACATTTTACTTGGCAATTCCTGGTCACCATTTGTGTTAGTCAACTTTCTGTTACAGTGACAAGATACCTGACATAAGCAAATTTTATAAAAGGCAAGTTTGTTTTTGGGTCATAATTTTGGATGTTTCAACGTATGACTAGTTGACCCTAGTGCTTTTGGACCACTGGCAAGGATGTATATCATAGTAGATCATGGTAGGACCATGGCTGCTGCAAGTAACTCACCTCATGGTGGATGAGGAGGGAGGCAGGGAAGGAAGGAGGCAGGGAGGGAGAGACAAAGAGAGAGAGAGAGAGAGAGAGAGACTCTTACAATCCCCTTCAAGAGATTACCCCTGATGACCTAGCACCTTCTACTAGGCTTCATCTTTTAAAGGTTCAGGGGCCTCCCATTAGTGTCATAATATGGGGAACGCATCCTTAAAACGGGCTTCTGGGGGGGCAGTCCAGATCCATAATATGGTACCACTTTAGCATAGTTGCTGCACTTAGCAAGTAAAGATACAAAAGGCCCACTTAAATTTGAATCTCAGACATTGGACAAATGTTGAAAATTCTGTCCATTATACAAACATTACAATAAGAAATGATTTGTCATTTATCTGAAATCCAATTTTAACTAGACAACTTGCATTTTCTTTCTTTTTCTTTTAAGATCACTTACTTTATTTTTATTTTTAAAGAGAATAAAAATGGTAAAAAAACAAAAAGGTAGAACTGATGCCGAATGGCACTAAACAAAATAATAGGATTCGATAATGGCTGTTATATCGCATAATATTTTCTGGTATTTTATCTGGCAATCCTAAACCTAACCCCACTGTTTCAAGGTGTTTGGGGGCATGGAAGTAAGCATTGGATCACACCTGTGAAAAGGGATTGAGCCGTGGGTGGCTAAGAGGGTGTGGAGGACCCCAATGTCCAAGGGAGTACAGCATTAAAGAGCCTCTTGGTGACGACTTGGAGAAAGATGACTGGGCTCCAGTTCTTCACCACGCCACTCTGTCCTCTGTCCAGCTGAGCTACGGCAGCGGAGGTCCTGAGGAGAGGGCTAGTGCCACATCACTGAAGCTGTGTCATCCTCTTACCTGCTGAGAATGAAATGCGGATACAAACGGCCAAGCTATCCAAAAACATTTATTGAGCTTGACTATGATCCTGACACGCTGTCTGTGTGAGTGATGGTCAGGTAGAATTTAGTACCTAGGTATCCTCTGCTTTGAGGAAGAAGTAGAAGCTCAGCATGTCTGTTATGATCCTTCATGATGTATTATAACTATCTATTCTACATCTATTTCTATTAGGTTATCAAGAGCTGTTTCCTATTGTTTATCCTCTAGACTCCTGCTATACTTTAATATTAAGGTTTTACTGGAAGGTAAATCTTTTAACTTCCCTTCTTTTTCTAGCTGTCCTACTGAGAATGTGGCAGGTATTGTCCTGTGGGAACTGGTTGGGAGCAGAACTATTAGAAGTATAGTAGAAGATCTTCATGAGACTCTAAGTGCAGCAAGATAAATTCCCCATGTGCTTCTATATGCTGAAGCCTTTGCAGGTGTGAGCAGCGTCTCAACTCTGCTGTCTGACTCTTCTCACTAGCAAATTAGGCTTTCTACACTATCTCTTTCCTTTGGATCTCTGCTTCAACAGATTTATTAATTTTATCAGTACAGTTAAAGTTCAATCCATCAAGTATTATTAAGCATCTCTTACTTGCCAGACATGGGGCTGGCTTTGAAGAATACAAGACAATTATTATGACAATAGTATGGCCTGTATCTTAAAGGAGTCCCAAGCTGTTGGTTGCATGCTTGGTTGCTGTCTGTAGTGCTCTTGGAGTAAACTTTTCGGAAGTAGGGTCTGTAGGAAGAGAGCATGCCCTTGGGCATGGGGCATGCCCTTGGGCATGGGGCATGCCCTTGAGGGGATATTGGGATCCCAGCCCCTCCTCTTTCTCTCCTTCCCAGATACCACGCTGTTAGCAGTTTCCTTTGCCACACACTACTACCGTGACATTTGGCCTCATCTAGGCTGAAAAGCAATAGGGGCCCAAGTGAGTCTGGAATGACAGCTCTGAAACAGTGACTCCAGCAAATGTTTATAAGTAGATTACCACAGATGTTTCGTCATAGTGACAGGTAACTGACAGAGGCAGGGTCTCCATTTGAAGTGCTTCAGATCTAGTGAGCGAAACAGATGAGAAAGCGAAATTTATCTAAGATGAGTGAGGGCAGTTATGGAGGTAGGCACAGCATTTTATGGAAGCACACAGTCAGGTCCTTTCCTTTCACTTTAGTATCTTCTGGGCTGGTGAGATAGCTCAGTGGACTAAGCACCTGCTTAGGCAAGTGCAGGGACCAGAGTTCGATCCCCAGTACCTCACGCTGCACTGGCCCTGCTCCCAGGTGCACTGAGCTGGCTACTGAGACCTGGTGTGGTGGCACATGCCTGTAATCCCAGTGCTGGGGAGGCTGAAAATAGGAGGATCACTATAAGTCTGAGCTAGATAGTAAGATCCTGTACTAAAAACATGAAAAATAAATTTAAAAAAAAATGTATGATCTTCTCTGCCTCAGTCCCATTGCTCCTCTAAGAGTCCATTGTAAGTCCTGCCCTCAAGGGCTGTGAGCAGTGGCAGTTAGGGAGCAGCTGATGACTGATAGGTCTTATTCATAGCTCTCCGGCATTAAAGAAAAGAAAATTCTAAGAGGCAAGAAAGTATAAGGCCACAGGATGCATAATCCTACTTGCAGTTCGGTGGGGTTTGGGAGAGTTTGAGGGGCAGGTTGGTTAAGCTGAGGGCTTCACCATGTGAGAGCATCACCATTTCTTGCGACTGGCTCTGTGAGGCTGCTGCCACACACACTGCCGTTTGGCTTCTCTCTCTCTGAGGTTAGCTTGATGTTGCTTTCTCTTTCCCATGGGAGCGTCCCCATTTCCGTGACATTTTCTTCTTCACCAGTTTTATTTCTTCTTACTTCCTTTCTTGTCTCTCTCCATGTTTTGGCCACTCACTCTCCTATCGTCTTGTTCTCTTTCCCTTTTCTTTATAACTTTTTTTTTAATCCCTACCTTTGAGTCTTCTTTGCTTTTTAATTTCATCCTGCTACCTCTCCCTCCGTGTTCTGAAACATAGCTGTTAAACTCAGGGTTGAGGAGGAAATTTTCATTTGCAACAGCTCTTTGTATAGTATAAAAGAACATCTCATGTGTGTCTGGGTATCCTAGGAAACAGAACTCTAGTTTCTGTTCAGGGAAGATTCTGCACACTGTGTTTGTAAGAGACAGTGAAAGGAGAGTCTTGCACCTGGGCAGCAGAGGAGATTCAGTGCTGGGACCCTTCTCTTCAGCACAGGAGCTAGCGGAACAATGACACCGTTTTCCCACAATTCTCTACCACTACGCCTATCCTTGAGTTTCCTCTCTATTGAGTTCTCTCCTGATTCTTGGGGGCGGGTGAAGCACAAAAAAAACACAAAACCCCAAAACACTTTTGTTCTATTTTTCAGTCCTATTTCTATGTGTTTCCTTGCTCTTTTTTCTCTTTCAGTTTTTCCACATTTATTAGAAATTATTATGGCCCACACCATCCTAACTTCTTTCTTTGGTTCTGGAAGAGACAATCAAAGCAGTGCTAGGGACTGCAGCCTCTAAGCAACTCCTTTCAGAGGATGGTGTGGGAGTTTGGGTCAGGAAAGGCAGAAAAGACTTAGAAAGCTTGTGCCACTCCAAAAGGTCCTTATGAGTGCAAAGATCCTTCCTTCTTTCCTTCCTTCCTTCCTTCCTTCCTTCCTTCCTTCCTTCCTTCCTTCCTTCCTTCCTTCTCTTTCTCTCTGTCTCTCTCTTTCCTTCTTTCTTTCTCTCTTTCTAGTGTGAACAGAGAATTATAGGATCTTAAAGTAGAAAAAATTCTTCACTAGGCACTGAAATAATTTTTAATTCAGTACAGGCCCCTTCTTTGCTTAATGGTGACTCTGTAATATTTCTTTGGATACTCTTGAGGATGGAACACATAGTACATCACGTTGGCGGTCAGCACCGCTCATCCCCAGTCCTTGTAAGATTATCTTGTTCCACATCTGCATTATTGGTACCTGTTGATCCTGCATGTGCTTCCCAGAGCCACTGGGCATAAATCTTTCATGTATCTCTCCTTTTAGTATTGATGACATGTCAGATATTGAAAGTACTTCAAGGATCTTCTTTTATACTTGTAACATTTCACCATGGTTCCACCAAAAACATTTAAGTGAAATAAACCATTCTTGCCTGCTTTTTAGTATAATAGAGAAGCAAGTTTTATGAGTGCCCCATTTCCTAACTAAGCTAAGTCCTGGAGAGGTTATGAGAGATAAAAATGTGTTATCTCCTGGAATGAAGACTAAAGACAGCAAATTTTAAATTAATTTGAAAAATAATTAGAAATCTTTGTGCCAGAAACAGCATTAATTGTATACAGTATAACTTATATACATCTATTAATGTTCATGTCATCTTATTTCTATCATTAGGTCATTAGTTCCCATGATTTTGTTTGTTTTTGGTTTTTTTTTCTAGAAAAGGTCTCATTTTTGTAGTTAGGGTTGGCATTAAAATCACTGCATAGCCCAGGCTGGCCTTGAACTTGTGATGTTCTTCTTGCCTTGCTCTTCTAAGCTCAGTGGATTGCACCACAGCACCTAGCTCATCTTCTGCCTGGTAGGTGAACAAAAGGCTCCTAGAAGCTGAGGGTCTTGTATCAGATTGCCCAGCTCTCATGTTGAGTTGTGACCTGAACCCAGTTCTTACTCTTACAAGTTTTCCATTGTGCCATTGAAAGTATGCATGTATCCTTGTCTCCGCAGAAGACGTGAGCAAGATTATGTGCAATATATAGTCTCCTAGACACAAGGTACTTGACATACACAGTCTCATGGATTCTTGTAGATTTTCACTTCTTTGTGTATGTGTTTCTGGATATGGCTATGGGAAGTGGGAAAAACACAAGCAGGGATGGTGATATAGCTCAGGAGACTAAGCGCCTGCTTAGGCACAAGGACAGGGGTTCAATTCCCGGTACCTCATGCCTCGCTGGTCCTGCCCCTGAATGTGCTGAGCTGATAACAGAGTAGAGTCTGGGCATGGTGATACATGCCTGTAATACCAGCATGGTGAGACCCTGTGTGAAATAAATAAATAAATAAATAAATAAATAAATACAAAGAAATCCAGTTCGGGTCAAGAAGTGGTTGGTGGGAAACATAAAAATATCGATCACATCTGAGGACCAGTGAGGTTATTCCCAATTATAAACCTCAGCGTGATCGATTTGTTTAGTAGCAATTCTAAGTATCGGAGTAGACAAGAGTGAATTACTCCTTCCTTGTAGTTAATTCAGAGAAATTCCCTGAAGGAGGCAGGCGACAAAAGAATCTATGAAAACTCTGATATCAAAGAAATGGGCAGCCCTACCAGGACAGAAAGAAGGCAAAGAGTCTGGCAAGGAGCCAGGTCCGGGCTAAGAAATGGGATGGAGCTGGAAACCTTGATTTCTGTGCATGAGTTGGGAGCGGGATCCTGGCATGCCGATAAGGTTTCCTTCTTTGCAAAGTGAAACCCGGTGGCTAAATTTAGCCGCACATATCTCCACTGGTGATTCACGCGGGCTCAGGTGCGCCCACGTACAGCTGGCACAGGCTCGGTGTGCTTTCCAGGCCAGGTCTGCCGCAGCCCAGCCCTCCGGAGGCACCCAGACACCGGTAACCTTTCCTCTCTGTGTCTCTATCTGCAGCATCCTGGCCACAGCGGGAACCCACTTCAACACCCACGTGGACCTGAGGACCCTCCGGGCAGTGCGCGTGCTCAGGCCCTTGAAGCTCGTGTCAGGGATTCCTAGTGAGCATTTGCTTCTTCTTTCTGCTCTGCTGGCAGCCTCACTCGCGGGCCTCGGGAGATCCAAAATGCGGGGTGAACACGGCTAGGTGCCGCTCAGTGGCAGGGCGCTGGTGCGCACGAGGTCACGTGTTTGACACCTAGTGCAGAAAAACAAAACAAAACAAAACAAAACAAACAGCAATGTCTCCCAGGAAGAAGCTCTTGTGGTCATAAACAGTGGAGATATAGCAATTAGGTGTAACATTTCACTTTAAAATTTAACTTTTTTTTAAATTTAAAAGATAATAGAACATCTTTATAAAAACGTGGAAAGTAAACAATAAAAAGAAATTGAAAACCACTCCATTCTATCATGTAAGGATAACTTTCACTTAACATTTTAGTGTAGCTTTAATCTTTTCATATTTTATTCTGTGATTTGAATAGTTGGAATTATTAAGTCTTATCTAGCTTTGCTTTTTATTTTCTTGACTTTAAAAATTCTTATGTGTTGGGCTGGGGAGATAGCTTGGTGGTCTAAGTGCCTGCCTGGCAAGCTCAAGGACCTACGTTTGGTCCACAGTACCACATGCTGTGCTGGCCCTGGAACCCTGTGTATGCCGTGCCAACCACTAAAATTGAGTGTTGGTGGCACATGACTGTAATCCCATGGCTGGGAAGGCTGGGGCAGGGGGCTCACTGTGAGTCTCAGCTGTGTAGTGACACCCTGGGCCAAATAATAAAAAAGATTAAAATTTTATTTTTAATTCTTATATGTTGTGATTTATTTAATAATCTTTATATGAGTGAGCAATCTACAAATAAAAATTTCCAGTTTTTTTCCAATTTCAAAGAGTACTACAGCAACAAATATCATTTTATTTAACTCTTTATTAAAATCTCTGATCATTTTCCTAGGCTAGAAGTCTAGAAGTACCATGTCTGGGTCAAAAGCCATGGTGTTTTTTGGACATTGGCTGCACCTGTTGTGTTCCTCCTGCAGTGGAGGGGGAGATTGGGTTTGAGATTGTGACAGAAAAAGATTGGCTGTGTCCTTGCACTTGGGGGGTTTATAGCTGAGCAAGAGTAGACCTAATTACCTTTAAGAAAAGAGTGCAGTCTATATTAATTAATTAATTAATTAAATTTTTGTTTATTTAAATTTAAGCTATAAAGAAGAGTCCAGAAAACATGGATGAAGTTGAGGAAGAGTGATAGGCACATAACTTGTCAGGGATTGGTGAGGAGGAAGGAAAGGGGAGGAGAGGAAGAGATGATGGCTTTAGCTTTGGCTTATGTGTCCTGATTATCTCTTCTCATCTTAGGACCAGAGGTTTGTTTCCCATGCTGCCTAGGACAGGGTGAACAGAGTATGCCCTGCCATGGGGTACAGAGTAAAGGCTCTGTGTCTTTTTGTTTCCTCCCTCTAGGCCTTCAGATTGTGTTGAAGTCCATCATGAAGGCCATGGTGCCTCTTCTGCAGATTGGCCTTCTGCTCTTCTTTGCCATCCTGATGTTTGCCATCATTGGCTTGGAATTCTACAGTGGGAAATTACATCGAGCATGCTTCATGAATAATTCAGGTAAGGACCATGTTGTCTGTCTTCTTTTTTCCCTTTTCCTTCCCTCTGAGAATGGGGTATTTTGGGAGCCATTTTGAAACCTGGTTGGAAAGTGGGTTCTATCCCTACCCCAGAATTAAAATCAGCAACTTCCTAATCATGATCTTTTGAGGCAAAGCCAGCTTAAAGATCCCTGCTTGGCACAGACATTGCAAAGCAAATAACTTTTCAGATTTTTATTTGGAATATTTTGAATAGGTGGTCTCAGCTCCACCATCCTATGTTAGAGGACTATTAGAATGAGTGTCAAAAGTCATCTGTTTGAATAAATACCCTTTATAAAATGGCACCTTTGGCCCATAGTCTGGGGTGACCCAGGGGACCAGAGTTAGACTTGGGTCCCGCTGGAGGTATGGAGATGTTTTCCCCTATGCCCTGTCTTGTGATCCCCGTGCTGTCTGTTTTGACTCACACGTAGTGTGGAAGACCTGAGGGAGCTCTGAGCTTAGCTTAGCGAGTGCCCTTGGGAGCTGGATGTGGCACACAAGCCCCCAATTCTCATCTTGTTGTTCGATTTGTTTTTCTTTTTCCTAGGAGGAAAGGGAGTGGGATACAGATTGAAAAATTCCAAATAGGTATTGAGTGTTTATGAAAAGAATCTTTGCTATTTTTTATTAAAAACCAGAAATGTATACCGGAAAAATAAGAAGTAAAGACCAAGTAGCTTGTAATTGTTCCAAAGAATCCCAGAGAGAATTCAAGGTTTATCCTGGAATCTTAAGTTAGAAAATCAGCCTTCATTTCAGAGTTTTCCACATGATTCAGTTCTATAAATTTATGAAAAGTTAGGGTAGAGTTTAAGGCCTACAGAAACAAATGGCCTCGTGGAGGAGAGGGTTCCTTTTCTGAAGAGGTTGGGAGATTTGGGTTTGACCACAAGGTGTGTACACTAAGAGGTCCAGAGAGGCCAGAGAGAAGGGGACTTGAGGCAGACAGGCTTCTGTCTTGTGGTTTCTAGAGGTCATTTCCACTTATGCTGAACACCATCTGCTTTACCCTCACCCCTTCCAAATGTGTGTGCAGGTATTCTAGAAGGATTTGATCCCCCGCACCCATGTGGTGTGCAGGGCTGCCCGGCTGGTTATGAATGCAAGGACTGGATCGGCCCCAATGATGGGATCACCCAGTTTGACAACATCCTCTTCGCTGTGCTGACCGTCTTCCAGTGCATCACCATGGAAGGGTGGACCACCGTGCTGTACAATGTAAGTAGGACGGTGGACAGGACAGGCGTGGGCCAAGGCCTGTAGGGAAGATTTGGGTTTGTTAGGGCTGGTTAGTCTGACAGGGCTGGGAATATGTTGCACTGCGTCTAAGTATAAGAAGTCTTAGCAATTTGTGCCCCTCCTTAGTTTGGACTCTTGCTAGGTAAAAGTGCATATGCTTCTTCATACAATTGGGAGCTTACATTGTTTACTGGATATGTGAGTAAACTGGTTATATCAGATTGTTCTAGACCAGTGGTTCTCAACCTTTCTAATGCCGTGACCCTGCAATGCAGTTCCTTATGCTGCAGTGACCCCAAACCAAAAAATAATTTTGGTGGCTACTTCAAAGCTGCAATTCCAAACAAATAACATTTTCCAATGGCTTTTGGCAACCCCTGTCTTTTGATCGTTCGACCCACAGGTTGAGAACCGCTGTTCTAGATGTTTTAAGTATGTTGGCTCAACTGGTGGCAGGGTACAGCGAGGGATACTAAGTATATGGTTCTTGGTTACTGACCTCGGAGAGCTCTTGTGAGTGTGAGAATCTATTATAGTGACTTTCCACACTGGCTGCCCATTGGAGTCAGGCAGGAACTTTAAAAAATTATTATTATTTTTTTCAAGTTTCAATTTTTTATTGTTTAAATTTAACAATGGTTATATTACATATTTTCATCATCAGATAAAAAATTATACCACCTGGGATTCTAGCCAATTAAGTAAGAAAATCTAGAGTTGAAGGTCTGCCACTGACATATTTTTAAAGCTTCCTAACTCCTTTAAATATATAGTCTCAGTCAGAAACTACCACACTGGGCCCATAGGAAGCCTAGCTAATTGTAAGGCTCACCAGGTGTGTTAGTTGAAAATCTAGATTCCCAGACAGCCTCTCCCTAGATTCTGATTTCAGCTTTGTGCAGTTGGGAGAGCTGTGTTTCACAGTGCTCTCGGTGATCAGACATATTTGGAAGGTTCTGCACTGGATTATGCAACAAGGCTGTATAGCTGCCTGTAGGGTGTAGTAGGGATTTCCACAGGGACACAGAAGGAGGCAAGGTGACTAGGAGGTCTCTTTGCCTTCCCAAGTATGATTTTAACAAGTTTCCAAGGGATGACACAGAGTCCAAATTATAAAATGAGATGCAGAAAAGCAGCTGGGTAGGTGCTCACAAAGGACTGTCACCTTCTCTGCCTTCAGCGAGTCCCCCTGAAAGCAGATGCCTTTAGGACGACTTCCCTTCTCACATATACTCCCACAGCCTAGCTTTGCTTTAAGGTGCCTGTGTTTCTTTCTGTTCTTTTCTCAGTCTTTGTAATCTGATTTTACCTGTTTAAAACTTATTAGATGGGGCACAGACTGGTTTATACAAGACAGCCTTTAGAAGGAGATCTGGATATAATTTCTACTGCAGAGAAAAAGAAATGTTACATCTTAGGAGAGACTTAACCAGATTTTAATGCCCACGGAGCAAGAATTGTGTGAGATGTGTTCATGCAGGTAGCTAGTAAGTGTTCATGATGAGCAATCCTCTAGCCATAGATTTAGTACCTACAGACTCAAATAATTGCAGCCGGAAAATATTCTAAAACACTGTTATGTTGATGCTGACAGATACTGTGTAGTTAGTCCTGCGATAGCTGTGTCTGTATTAAATATGTATAGACTCTTCTGTTTTGGGGATTATTCTCTAAATAATAAGGTCTAACAACTACTTATATGTGCTGTATTAATTATATAATACAGAGATGATTTAAAATATATGGGAGGCTACGTATAAGTTATATTCAAGGACTATGCCATTTCATATAAGGAAATAGAGCGCTCAGATATTTTGGTACCCATGGGTGGGATGGGGGTTGGACCAGTCCTCTGTAGGTACCACAGGGTGATGGTGCTAACCTGGGTCCTTCCCCTGACAGGATGGGCCAGGCACAACTGAGAGTCTTTTCCAAAAAGAGTCACAGACTGTTATACTAAAGCTCCCAAAGGGGATGAGAAAGTCTCAAGCACCAGCTACTTGTCAGAATGCCTGGGGGTTGGCTGTGACCCACAAACCCCTGGGGGACACTATGAGGACCTCACTAGCTATTGATGAGCACAATGGCTTTTTGTTTGAGATAGGAAGCTGGTCCTGAGGCCCTGTCACTCAGATTAGCCAGGTGTCTCACAGCACTGGCCTTGCAGTGACTGGTGTCACTTGTGGGGCTCTGGGAATGATGTACTTCAATTATATGTGTAGACTCACCTAAGTAATGTGATAAATGCATTGAAAGCCTGAGAGGAGAAGTGTTGCATTTGAGGATATAGGCGTGATCTGTTGATCCCCTGTAGCTAGGGCTCAGATGATACTGAGACATGCAGAAGAGAAGCCAAAGAGCTGCTTATTTTTTTCCTTGCCTTTTCTTTCTCTTTTCTCATTCTTTCAACATTTGCTAATTAATCATCTACTATATGCTATTAATCATCTACTATGTGCTAAGCGCTTGATCTCCTCTCTAGTTTTACTCCACCAAAGAAGCATCAATCCACCAAAACTTTTCATCTTATCAGCTTCCAGAGGTGCAGACTCACTATCTCCGTTGTTCAGCTGCCTGTCATTCATTGAAATTTAGTCATTGAACTAAAGGCCTCCTGCTACCATCATGGCTGGATCCAAGGATATGGAGATAATTGAGTGTAGGATTAGCTTCCAAATAAACTCACATCACTTTCTGAAGCACTGGAGCTCAGAGTAAAACGTGGAACCGAGAGTCCAGGGAGGTAACAGCCATATTTTGATGGATAGCTACTTTTTGATTCTGGACAGATTGGATGGAAAGGCACCTGATTGTTGGCAGAACAATAAAGACAAAGTTGGATTCCCTAGGAAGAGGAGGAGCTAGCCAAACCTGCGTTTCAGTTAAGCAGGTACCCTGGGCTGAAAGGAGGACCTAGGCAGGGCTGTTTTGCATGTTCTGGCCATGTGATGTAGTCAGGGTTCCCTGCTAGTGAAGGAGCTCCTTGACAGAGGCAGATTCACCATACAGTTGAGAACAGGTCTTGCAATATATGGTTGAATTGCATCATGAAAACTTTTATTTACCTGATTTCAACTTGGCAAAGACAGAGTGTTGAAGAAAAGGAAGAAAATAATGATTTAAATAGTACGGATGAATCTACCTGCCATTTCTCTTAGTGTTCTTATACCATGGAAGGTAGAAAGTAAGAAGAGCCTTGTTCTTGGCTGACAGTTGCAGATTCTTGATGGTAGATAGCCCATATCAATAATACATGATTATTCTTTTCTTTTTTCTTTTAAGGCAGACCTTTGAGTGGCAAAGGCTTGAGTGACAAAATTATATGCACATAAGCACGTACTGAACTATGAACAAGTAGTTAACTTAGATTATAAACACAAATATACAAATATGTATGTTTCAGCATACTGCATCGGAAAATTACTTTCCGATCCTTTACCACTGCCACTACCAATAAGGTACAGAATTAACTATATTGATTTTCCTTTCACCTTATCCTTATGATAGGCCAGCCCAATTCACCCAGCTACTAGATTTCCTTATGCAGAACACCAAGAGAAAGTGAATCTTATTTCCCAGTCCACTATCCCCTCTCTTCAATGGTGACAACAAATATATAGATCAGTGCCAGTTATACCCAAATTAGTGGGACAGGCTTCCAGTTGCACAATATGATGATATCTTCTTAAATATGCAACTAAGATTAACCTTTCTATGTCCAGTATGAATACTTCCGCATGTTCGCATCCTGCTTCTGTTGCATAGACTTCCTAAATGCCTCCTGCTGACTCTGTGCTGCAGGGTCACTGCTTACTATTACTTTCATTGTATTTCCTATTGTAGAGGAGGGTTCTCATTGGCAGGGCAGCATGGAGTCACCCGTGCTCCATTTAGTCCCTATCAAAATTTCTGTTTGGTAAAACTGCAACTGTCTTCCTGGCTTCTTTCCCTCCTGTGGCGGGAGGATGCAGAGGAGCCTGCTGGCCTTCCCTCCTCCTTACACTGTCCCTCCCAAAGGCCTCTTCCACTTCACCTCTGTACTTACTAATTTAATTGATTTTATATCTCTCCAACCCTATGCATGTTCCCTCTACAGCACAGTGTGTTCTCTTGCTGATCAGTGCTGTTCACTCAGCAAATATGGCTGTGGCTCAGGCATTAATTTTTAGCCCTCTTCTTGCGCTGAATGTGGCCAAGAGAATTAAACACTTTCCTGATTCTGATCACAGTCATTTCTTTTCCTTCCTTGTTCTTCTAGTTTTGAGTTTTCTGCTGATCCAGAGGACTGTTTTCTTATATCAGGACTAATATACAGACTGTAGAGGATCCCAGTTCCTGTCTGCAGTCACTCAGATATCTCAGCTCTTAAGGCTAGTGGTTTTCATTTGTATTTCTAGAGCGAAGGCGTCTGCTTCTCACTTGCAGATGCAGAAATTCCTTGGGCTGGGCTGTTTCTCCAGCCCTGCAAGTCTCTCTACACAGCTGCTGTGACTGCCTAGGCCACTATGAGCTGCTAGGGAGGAAGAGGGCTTTAAAAGGCTTCCTTGGTTTCTAGCAAGAAGCGACTGATAGGCAGGGTACTTTCTGAAACCGTCACTCCTCAGAATCCCTTTGGTCTAGAACAGTACCTAAGGCTGTCTTTTAAGTTGCCTTCCTCCAACTTTACATTATTAAATGGTTAGCTTCTATTGACTGCTTGCCTTGCTGAGAAATTATATGTATTACACATCAGCATTTGAAAAGAACGATGCCGCATTCCAGGATTCATGAAACACTACCACTCTCTCCTTAAAGTGCTCCTGACTTTGTGATAGCTTTGGATAGATCCTTTGGGTTCTGAAGTTCATGAGCCTAGGTAATATGTCTGTTTATCTTTTCTTCACTCAGCTGCCATCACCTCCTCCACTTGCCCTGGTTATAGTACACCACAGTTATACTCAGACAGTATACATGGTACACTTACTATAGTATACTCAGAACTCACATGAGAAGTCATACCAGCTGCCCTTGGATCAGGTCTACAGTCAGTAAAATCTTCAGATGCTTACATCCGGGATGAGCCTTTGAATGCCCCCCCACCCCCGGTATTCTCTTCTGAACTCCTTACAGCAGTCTGGGACCCTGCAGTACAGGTGGCGCTTGGAATCTGATACCTCTGTCTATTTACCTGTGCCTTGTATAATCCGTGGGATGCAGAAGTGTATGCTGGAAGTTAATCTGCTCCCTTTCCCTTGAAGGTTGGGAGGCCAAGTATGTGTGCTTTGTAAAGACCTGAGATAACTTCCTCCTAATCCCTCCCAAGTGGTGGGCAGCACATCTTGTTTGCCAGGCTCTTCAAGGAGGGAGGAAGGGTAGTAGACAGATGGAGAAACTATTTCTAGAGCTCACAGCAAAGGCTTCTCTTCTGTTTACATTCATAAGTAATTACAGATTCACTTATTAACTCATTATTTATCTAGCAAATATTGATCGAGTGCCTGTTTATGTGCCAGGTGCTGTTCTAGATATTGGTGACATGACAGCGAATAAGATGCAGGAAAACCTCTGACCTTAGAAAGCTTCTATTCTATTCTAGTGGAAAACTACATGAAGAATAAATAGCTAAACACCAGTGCATCAGATAGTGATGGGTGTTTTAGAGAAAAGTGTGAGAAGGAAGAAGTTGGCTGCATTTTAAATGGAGTTATGGGGGAGGGTACGCTGTGAAGATGGCATTTGGATAAAGACCTAAAGCCAGTGCAGGAATGAGCCGAGTGGCTGGATGGGGCAGGAGTGTTCCTGGAAGCTGGAACAGCAAGTGTTCCAAGAAGGGTATGCGCCAGGTGCATTTGCAGTATAGCAAAGAGGCTGATATGAGGGAAATAATATAACTCCCAAGCTGTGGGATGTCAGATATGCTAATTTTGTGATCCCCAGAATTAAAGAATAAACTCTAAGGAGCAATGGAGGGTAAGAGTAGGAAAAATTTATTGAGAGAGATAGCTCCTGGGAGATAGGAAGGGATATGAAAGTGGGCTGGCAATGAGCCTCCTTCTCAAAGGAAGTTTTATACAGCAAAATCAGCAGGTGTATCTTTATAGTTTCTTACACTAGGGAGGCAATATGATGTTCACATATGTGAGTCTGATTTATTTCACTTAAGAGTATGGTCCCTAGTCACATCTATTTACCTATAAAGTCCTCAAGTTTCCCTACTGTCTAACTGAGTAGTACTTCACTGTATAAAAATACAACTTTTATATCCATTTCTCAATTGATGGACATGTGGGTAATTTTCCAAAATTTAGCTATTACAAATTATGCTGCTGTAAACACGGGTGTATGTATATCACTGTGGTAATGATACAGGGGGATGAAACACTCAACCTGAAAGATACTTGGGCCATGTCTGTGTTCTCTAAAACTGAAGAGTGAGTTTTGGGAACCACAGAGATTAAGAGCAGAATATATTTATAGGGGGGAGAGAAAGCTCTTGTTTGAGAAAAGCACAGAAGGGGGACTCGAGCAGGTTGCCCTGGAAGCTGTGCCTTCCAGGAATTTTTACATGGTAAAACCACGTAGTGAGGAGGGTCTAAGGTGCAGAACATGGGAACTCTTCTAGGTAGGGAATGAGGTAGGACAAAACTATGGCCAACCAGTGAGATTACAAGCATAATCACTAGGTAAAATTAATGAATCCAGGATCAAATGAAGAAGTGAATATCATAGCAAGTGGGCATGGCAAGTGAGTATGACTACAGAACAGGGGCTTTTCCTGTAGAGGGCTGGCATCCGTAAGTGAGAGACTCATTTAGAATATCAATCCTGGATGCCTATCTTTAGGAAAATATGTGGCTGTATTTGTTTACTCTTTTGTCTTAAGTTCCAGCCCATAGCAGGGGTCTCTGTCTCTTCCAAAGTTGTAAAGTCGTCTTGTCTTCCATACTGTCTGCTTGAGGGCCTAGCCTTGTCTGAATGCCTATATTTCTATCTAACTCAGTTGCCTGCAACAGTATGTTGTCTTTGATTCTTCTAGAAAAATACCCAGAAGGGAATAGGTGGGTTTAATATAACCTCTAATCCTAGTTTTTTTGAGGAGTCTTCACCATGATTTCCACAGTGGTTGCACTAGTCTGCACTCCCACCGCAGTGGAGAAGTGTTGCTTTTTCCCACAGCCCCCCTCATAATTTGTTACTGCTTGACTTCTGGATGATAGCCATTCTTTCTGGGGTGAGATGGACTCTCAGTGTTGTTTTAATTTGCATTTCTTGAATGATGAATGATTTTGAACTTCTTTTTCATATATTTATTTGCCATTTATATTCCTTCATCTGAGAAGTATACATTTATTTCAGCAAGAAACTGATAGAGAAAATAAAATCCAAAAGATAAGGAGGATATTGTGGATATTTATTTATTTGCCTCAGTATAGGTATTGTAAAAGGGAAAGAAACTGCTCAAAAGGAAAGAACAATTAGAATGGGGGAAAGGAAAAAAGAAGGGAAAAAATACACATACAGCATAGCTAAGGCAGTTGTACTACTGCTTTCTATTAGTTGATTGAAAGGAAGAGTTAGTGCTTATACCGTCTGATCAATTTTGCATACCTATATTTTGTAATCTAAGCAACTATTTTGAAGATAACAATGGGTAATATAATAGCTGTTGCCAATTTCCTATCCTTTAGTTTTGAAATTCTGTATCATCTTTATTATTTTTATTTTTCTCTTTAAAATAAAATTTAAAAATTATGGTGTTGGTACAATATGGTCAAACCTGTGATCAACCAATAAGATGACAAGTGTCACCACGTAGGTAACATTGCTTCAGTGAGAAAGCAGGTCACATAGCAAGTATGCATGGGAAAAATAGGATCTTTTCAGGAAGGGATGGATCAGGAGGTCCTGGTCATCTCCTTAGGTGACTGATATATGTCTAGACTTTATTGGACTAGGTGATATCAATTACAGTATAATTTACTGCTTATACTTGAGAAGACATATAGGCCTGGTCATGCCTATAACATTTCTACCTAACTCAGTTGGCTGCAACAATATGATGTCTTTGAGTGTTCTGGAAAAATACTCAGAAGGGAATAGTTGTGTTGAATATAATCTCAAATCCTAGTTTTCTGAGGAATCTCCACACTGATTTCCACAGTGGCTGTACCAGTCTGCACTCCCACCATAAGTGTCTTTATTTTGACACTTAGCCTCTGACAGATGTGTCCCTGAGGTCCTAGTCCTGACTGACTCTGCCTATAATATTTCTACCTAACTTAGCTGTCTCTAATAAGGCCAACACATTAGAGCAAAGTGAATGACGGATAAAGCAGGGGGAGGGTAGGCCAGGGTAGGTGGACTGGGCAACCAGATCAGACAGTCTCCTAGTTCATTGCCAAAACTTTGGACTTTACTGTGAGTGAGATGAGTTGTGGTTGGAAGGTTCAGAGGAGAGAAGTGATTCAAGCTGAGTTTGTTCCAAGGAACACCCCAGCTGCTTTGCCTAGACCAGGCAAAGCTGGGAATAGGCAGACAAGTAAGGAGACCAGTGCAGTGATCTAACAGAGCAAGATGAGGCTGGAACCAGGGAGGACGCAGTGGAGGGGATGAAAGCTGGGTATGCTCTCCTGGTTGAACTCATGGCGCTCTCTGCTGCATTGGATATAAATATGGGAGAAGGTAACCATAAGAATGGAGTTGCCATTTGGTGAGTTGAGAAATGTTTCAGTGAGCTGAAAAGTAGGTTCGAAGGAAAATTAAGAATTGACTTTGGACATACTAAATTGCCATTCTTACTGGACATAGAAGCAAGAGGATAAAATAGAATAAATGAACTTAAAGTAGAAGCCATGGCTGGACTTGTAAATTAGGGAATTTTCAGTGTATGGTTGGTATTTGGTCTGGAGATCAGAACAGACCACCAAGGAAGTGGATACAGAGAAGAGAAACAATTCTAGAGTTCAGTTATAGTACAAAGGTATTTGGGAGATAATAAGAAAGATTGACAAAAAGAAGTGAGGAGGAAAG
>PVJA010029329.1:0-26743 GCA_004027025.1 Myocastor coypus | reverse complement strand
GGGGATTTGACCCTGGAAAATAAAAAAAAAAAAAATGAATGTTTAGTTATACAGGTCTTGCTTCAACTTGCCCTTGACCACCCAGCATGAAAAAAAAAATCCTTAATTACAATGCATGGAACGCGGAGCTAAATTGGTGAGATGAGCTTTAGGAGGCTTAGATTCAATAGCCTCCAACATCACAAGCTTCAGTTGTGGTAAACTGCAATTGCAAAACCTTTGACTGTGTATGTATCTGCTTCCTCTTAGTCCAAAGAGAAGTATGTTCTTTCTTTTTTTTTCTTTCTTTTTTCTATGCAACATCAATAGGGAGGTGGGTCATGCCCACACTCTGTACTCTATAGAATGATTGTGAGGATAATATGCAATATGTCAACTTTCAAAGAAAAGAAGGGGGAAAAGAAAAAAAAAGTAATGTGGATTTAGAAAGGTTAATGTTTAATTGTTTGATCAATCTTATATAACTATATGTATTAATCTAAACTGATCTGATGATGAAAATATGTAATATAACCATTGTTAAATTTAAACAATAAAAAAATTGAAAAAAAAAGAAGAGGAAGTTGCAGAATACCTAAATCAAAACTGAACATATAGTGTTATGGAATTTTTCTCAAAAATAATTACTCTTTTGGTCATTGAGTTCTCCTTTTTTAGTTTTTAAATGAAGTTTCACTTTAGCTTCTCTGATTCTGGTCTCAAAGAATTGCCTCTGCCTCGCTTTATGATGTCAAAGAATGATGGTGAGATGCGATTTGGGAATCCTGCTGAACTGCATGGAAGTAAGGTTCAGATACCATACTTAACAACAGAAAAAAATTCCTTCAAAAGAACGGACGACGAGGAAAAACAGGTAAACAACCAGATTAGGCATGTTCATTTGATTTTGACCATGAAACCTCATGTAGTGGGGCCTCTTATCTGTCATTGAGCTTCCAGCAAATCTTACCATCTGGAACACAATTACAGAGTTGGAAGTGAGCCAGTGAAGTTTCCTTGTAACAAGAAAAAGATCCTAATGCTTAGGAATTACCACAAGCCACCAATGAGCTCTTTAGAGCCTCCTTAAGAGAATTGTGTCTAAAATAAGGTTACTGATTTAATATATGGATTTGGTTTCTGTAGTTCAGTGGTTTTCTAAACAGATTCTTCAAAATGTAACTCCTAGGAGCTACAAAGTTTTCTCTGGCTAAGTATGTGAGGAGAATGCAGCTTCATGTCTCATTCTTGGGGAAAAGACTGAATCTTCAGTCTTGGAGATGCATTATACACAATGATACAGTACAGGCCCTGAGAAATTTTGTAGTAGGGGCCTGGAGATAAGGGCATCCTAAACTCCTCTCATCAGAGCACTCCTTCCTTGGGGAATATATGGAAAGGGCTATCTTGGGAAATGCTGCTGTTACTCATTCAATGGGTTTGGAATCAGAATAGGAAGGTGAGCTTTTAAAATTAGGCCACTAGTTGCATAGTCAGATGGTGTTTGGTAGAGATAAAAGTATGATATCGCCATGGGGGACCTATCAGGAAGAGCTACATTGGGTTGGGGATATAGCTCAGTAACATACACACACATATACACACACACACTAAATAAAAAAGAGCTAGTCTCATTGGTAGACTATGAGGGTATTAGTATACAGCTCATACTACTGAATCATATCTAGAAGTTAAATTATGTTCGACATAGTACTTTCTACACGATAAAGGAATGTGTTGTATTTTAGGAAGATTAGAATAAAAATATAAAATTCAGTGACTATTAATGAATATTTGATAACTTATGTGGCTTATTAAGTATTGTAGTTAAGGGGTATTTAGTATATCTGTTAAACAGTTGAATATATTGTACTATTATTTTAACAGTACTGCAACTGTACTGTTATTTTTATTATTTGGATACATTTTAAATTAAATTTTCAGGAATATATTAAAGGGCGGGTTATGGTTGGACATGGTGGTGCATGCCTATAATCTCAGTACTCTGTGGGCAATTTAGAGATCTAGCAAGATCCTTTTCTTGGGGGGGAGGGGAGGAAGGGTCCACAAGGTGTTCAGGTTTCCACTTCTAGATTGGATTTGTAGTGATCCACCTGTTTACAGCCTCCCAAGAGTGGGGATTACAGGTGTGCGCCACCATGCCCAATCTCAATTGCAGTCTCAGCATGCTCTGGGGGCAGGGCTGGCACAGCAGGCCTGGGGATTAAGTTCCTGGCCCCTGCACCTGCTTGCAGGTGCTTTAATCCACTGAGCTATTTGCTGGCCTTTTTTCTAGTAAGGTCCTGTTTCAAAGAATAAAAAGAAATTTTGAATTATAGCTCAGGGTGAGGGCCCTGAGTTCAAGTCGGTATTCTATGTGTGTTCCTCCATCAGCATTTGTGGAAGAATGAAGAGCCACTGTCCCACAGTGGGTGATGCCAGTCCAAATCTGTGTGAATATTGCTCTGCCTTTTCACTCCAGGCTGTGTTTTTACTTGGTGTACCCATTCTATGGTATTTCACACATTTCAGAGCAATACATTTCCTTTTTATTGAAGAAGAGTACTTGATGAGTGTCTTAGATTGCGTATTTCTCTTCAGACTGAGGAAGCCAATATAGTCTCTGTAAACACTATTTCTTTATTACTTTCTTACCTCAAAGTTACAACTCTGTTGGTAATGTTAAAAAGGAGGGGAAAACCCAGGGACAGACCAGATTGCTTATCTTATCTAGGGTCTTATATCAGGTTAAAATTTGAATTCAGAAACTAGCTAGAGCTTGTGAAGATAACTTCCTAGCACTTAGGAGTAGGCTAGTGAAGTTCTTTGCTTACAAGGTATTGTTTTGTAGTGTAAAACAAGATAACAGAAAACAAAATGAAGAGTTGACATTTTAATTTGCCACAGTAAACTCCAGGAGTACTTAGCGTTATATATTTAACATAAAAATCATTACTCCCATTTTCTGAAAGACTTGATAAGTATATATCCAGAAAATAGGAATCTTCATTAATAAATGAAACTAGAATCTACCCCAAAGAGATCATACTATGGGGGAATCAAGGTAATTTCATGCAATCAATGTCTTTTACATACCAAAGGAAATGTTCCTGGAATGGGCAAAAGCATGTTAGGCGGGTATTAGTAATTTAGGTAACTCAGCACTGGTTACCTTTATTCTCTGGGAGACTTTTGAATCCTCAGACACTGCCTTTTAACTATGCTGCATTTTGAGGCAACATTTTTCCTCATGTGTTCAGTCAGCTGGGTCTCCAGCCCTGGAATTGCATTATGCTTCCTAAGCACAATTCTGATCGCCAGGCTTCTCTAGTGGTCTCCTCTAAATCCTGCTCTGGTTCTTTGAAGCAGGAAACACAGTCTCCCACGATGTCACCCCTCGCCTCCCCTCCTTCCTCCCCGCCTCATTACCAGAGGGTGCCCTTGAGCCATGGCTACAGCAAACTGCGGAGCGGCACAGAACAGATGCATTCAGGTAAGAGGCAACCTGGGGACCAACTATCCCAGGCAGTGTCTTGAAGACTCCTTAATCTATCAGGCAGCAATGCTACCAGCTGCTTAATTTCCTGGTTTAATTACTTTTGTCTTTGGAAACATGATTCAATTTAATTTTGCATTCTCAAGCAAGGGTTTTTTTTTTTTTTAATCTCAGTAATATTTTGTGTCCTAGCCTAGAAACTAGATAATCTTTATACTTGTGAACAATTGTTTAAAGGGTTTAATTTTTCATATCTAGATCTCATTAAACAGGGACATAGCATGGTAAGAGTTTGTATTTTCTGTGATTATTTTTCCTTTTTGCAAACATATTAAACATATTTATACAATAACTGGTTTTATGAAATTCCCTTAAAATATAAGTATGTGAAAGCAAAAGAGTTGATCCAGCCTTTAAATGTTGGCTATATAAATGAAAATATTGAGTCATCATGTTTTGGAATAACTATAAAGGAAATGCTAGGGGTATCATTATGCTGAGAAGCATGTAACACACTAAGTTGTAGAGTTGCCTGTTTGCTCACATTTATGCCCTGCTGGCCATGTTAGTGGTAAAAATGTTAGTTGGTTTCAAGGATGACTTGCAGAGTTGGATGCTCCAGACTGCAATGTTTAAAGCTACACAGATTTACTGCAGTATGTTGTCCTTCTGAGTTTAGGCTTCGTACTTTAATATATAACCAATTTAGGGTATTTAGAATTGAATGTCCTAATACCTCCCCTTTTTTTTATGGACTGTGGCTGAAAACGACCCAATTTCTGAAGGTTTTTGCAGCATTAAAAAAAGTGGTGACTTCTGGAGAGTCACAGAAACAAAACTGCATGCCTGGTATAACTGAAGAAAGGATGTTATCTTGCAGAGAAGAGAGGATGTCATGGTGGACAGGTCTTTGTATTGGAACCAAAAGATATGGGCTTCTGTGACTAGACACATGACTTCAGGAAAGCCATTTAACTCTGAACCATAAGTTCTTCCCTTGTCCTATAGGAATGTTCTGATAATTAAGTGAGAATGAGTATAAAATCTCTTTGGAAATTCAATCCTGTGCAAATTCAACATGGTGTTGCTAGTGAATAGAAACAAAAAATCACATTTGAAACTTGAATATTCTGTTGATGTATTGGCATTTGAAACTGAACAGGATTGAAAATTCTTCATTTTCTCTTTGAGCTTCTCTTGCCTGATTTTTTTTTTTGTCTTTTTGAGACAGGGTCTCCCAATGCAGTTCAGGCTGGCCTTGAGCTCACTTTTGTAGCCCAGGCTGGTCTCAAACTTGCACCGATCCTCCTGCCTCAGCCTCCCAGTGCTGGGATTACAGGCATGCGCCACAACACCCAGCCTGATTTGTTGATTGTTACAAGTGGGTCTTTTTTCTGTTTATATTCTGGTTTAGGCTTGAAAGTTGATTTTTAATTCATAGGTGAATCTGATATATATATATATATATATATATATATATATATATATTTTTTTTTTTTTTCCTACTTGGTGTTCATCCAAAAACTTGTCTGTCCTCTATTTCTGCCCATCCCCTCATTCCATCCAAATTGGGCTCCCATTCACCCAGTGCCAAGTCTGATTCTCCTCATCTTTCCAGACTGTCAGCAAGGCTTTTCACACCTTCATTCCTTTTCATACTCTTTAAGAAGTGTGAGAAGTTTATACATGATAAAATGCACATATTTTAAATTTTCAATTTGAATTTTAATAAATGGATATAGTCATATAGCCACTACTTAAATAAAAGATAGAGCATTTCTATTATTCCAGAGATGTATCTCTTCACTCACTCCCTAGCTCCAGTGCAAACATTGTTTACATTATCTTAGTGTTGGTTAGTTTTGCCTCTTCTAGGAGTTTATACAGAATGATTATACTTGTTTGTGTTTTCTGTCTTTTCCTCAGCATAATGGTTTAGCTTTATTTATATTGTTGTATTGGTAGTTGTTTCCATTTTATTATTCAGATGAATCATTGCATGAGTATACAATTTTGCTGATTACTGTTGATGGACATTGAGTTATTTGCAGTTTGATTATTATGCATAAAGATACTCTGAACATCTGTACCTGTGCCTTTTTGTAACGTATGCTGTCATTTCCCTGGCATCTAGAAGCAGAATTACTGGATTTTAGGATGAGTATATAAGAAACTACCAAAGAGTAGTGCCCAGGCATGGCGGTAAACACTTCTAATCCCAGCACTTGGGAGGCTGAGGTAGGAGGATCAGTATGAGTTCCAGACCAGCCTGGGCTACAAAAGTGAGCTCAAGGCCAGCCTGAACTGCATAGTGAGACCCTGCCTCAAAAAAAAAAAAAAAAAAAAAGAAAGAAAAGAAAAGAAAAATAAAGAGTTGTAGTTTGATACTGAACTTCAGAGTGATGACATTTTAAGAGTTTTTAAAAAATACTCTTCTCCTCGGACAAAGATGGCACTTGTAGTTCTTTGTTAAGCTTCCTGAGAGGAGACTGAAAAATTATTTGGTTTGCATTGAGTTTCATGATTTTGGTTTTACTGGGGAGAAAAGAGAGTTGAGTTAATAAGTAGTACCTACTTTTTGCCTCCTGAGTGCAGATGTGGTTGAGGAATGAGCTAGAAGTCAGACCAATGGTAGGTTGAATGTCAACTTTGTTGCTCATCCAACTGGAGTATGTGTCTTAAATGTGTGGTTGGAATGACTTCTGATTCTCACCTTTACAGTCTCAAGCAGTGGGCTGGCCTAGGCTTCCCACATAGAAGGAGAAAATTTTGCCTTTCCAAAATGACCTTTTGTGTATCTGAGCTTCATCTAAGACTCACTAATGCAATACATCTGTCTCTCCAAGGGAAGGGTTTTGGAGGTACAGGATCAATGCTTACAGCCAGATGGTGGACTCCTTCCAGTGTGTCTCCCCTGGGCAATAGAAAGTCCCTGCCTCTTATGGGAAGCAGAAGCATGTGGGATTCATGGGCTTTTCTTTTCAGGGAGAGCACATGATCAAGAAGATCCTAAGCAGGTTACAGTTTACTTGGTTTAAGACCTTCTAGAAGAATAGAGTTGATATGTTTAATTTGATTTTCCATCAACATGGAATGATTTAAAATGTTTTACTTGTCAGAAGACAATGCCTGCCCACCAGCAGAGACCCAGTTTTTAAGATTTGGATTGTATGACTTCTTTGTGTGTTTTTTAAAGCAGTTTATACATGTGGATTCATCACTAGCAGTTTTATGAAAATCCACTTAATCAATTTACTGTGTTGAGGAGAAAGATAGGAGAGGGAGTTGGGCAAAGAGATATATCTAGGTGTATGAGAAGGATGGTTTGGACAACTTTATTGTGGGTTTTTTCTGATCTATCTAAAGAAGCAGTTAATGCTTAATTTGTCATGTCTCTTTTTTTCAATTGTTTCTCCTTTTTCTCCTCTTCATTTCTTATATATTTGTTCTTCTAATTTTGCATGCATGTGTCTGGTAATATAAATAACTGATTGGAAGACAACACTATGCATTACAACAAATACTGTGAAGTTCATGTTACTTTGTTAAGTGAAATTCTGTATCACTTGTTATTTTTCTGTTTTAATATTATTTTTGTACTCTATAAAATGAAAAAAGAAAATCCACTTAATGGCTTTCTAGGCAATCATTTTGATATTTTAATGTGTCTTTCCATATTTTAATGTATTATATAGCATTTTTAAGAAGAAATACAAAAAGCAGATGTGAGCCCAAGAGTGGATTATTGGTATGCAGTTGTCCTAGCACTTTATTTTAGAGAGCTCAAACCATATTAAACCTGGTAGTGTAGCAGGCTACATTGCTGTCCACCTAATCTTAGTTATTTATAAGTCAGTTATAGAAATAAAGTACTAAAGTATTTTTATACTTTCGAGAAGTCTGGCTGTTCACCCACAGAGACAAGAAATGGTTTTGACTTAGGTGATAATTTCTCTTTTTCATTGGAACTGACTACTACCTGGTTATGTTTAACTGTCTTTTTGTAATACTGGGAAGGTTATTAAATTTTCTAGAAATAAAAGAAGTAAAATAAAAAGAAGTAGCCGGGCGTGATGGCGCAGGCCTGTAATCCCAGCACTCGGGAGGCTGAGGCAGGAGGATCAGTGCGAGTTCGAGACCAGCCTGGGCTACAAAAGTGAGCTCAAGGCCAGCCTCAACTGCATAGTGAGACCCTGTCTCCAAAAGACAAAAAAAAAAAAAAAAAAAAAAAAAAAAAAAAAAAAAAAAAAAAAAAAAAGAAGTAGATTTGTTAAGCTTAGATACCTCTTTTTTTAAAGATCAAAAATTGTTTTAAAATAGTTTGATTATTGAATAGTAGAATAATAAACACAAAATGCATTTGTTTTTTATATTTTTCTCTAGTTTTAGTGATGTATTCTGTAAAATGAAGATGTTAGGCCTCTTATTCAAAAAAATAAATGATAATGTTGATTTTTGGTTTTCAAAATGCATGTTAATTTTCTTAGGATATTGGATAATGAAAGGGAGACATTTAAACAGGTATACATTAGCATTTATCATGTACCGTATTAGAATTTGCATACATTCAACATGGCACATTTCTAGCTATTCTTGTTTTTTTTTAATCCCATTTGTTTTCATGTTCATACTTTATTTCTAATCTTACCCTAGTGTAAATATCTTCTTGCTTTTTTATGAATGAGTTGGGTGTATTTGCATCATGCCTAACAACATTAAGGTTTTTCTGCCCTACATGGTTCTATGGGTGTATCCTCTAATTCCTTTGCCAATTCTTCCTGAAATGCAAATGTGTATTTAGTTTCAATGTGAAGTAACACTTCTGGGTCAATTGTTATACACTATGCTAACTTTCTGTCCTGTTATTTCAGTTCCTTATGAAGGTAGACAGCCTCTTGTTCAGCCTGAGGGACCCTCATCTGGGGGTCCAGGAACGAAACCCCTTCGACATCAGGCTTCCCTTATCCGGGTAAGTGATAACCTGGGCTTTGCCAATGTAAGAGAGCGGAGACAAGTTTGGACTTTGAGGACATGGCTTCTTTTTCATTGCAGGAATGACGTAAAACTACCTCTTCACATATATAACTGCATTTCTTACTCCGTTGCTTGTGTATTTTCCTAAATTGTTTTTACCATGTTTGCTTCTACTCCCTTTTAAAGTGTCTTGATAATAGGCCATACTGGTTTTTGATCTTTAGTGTGTATCAAATACCTTTCCACCTTCATCTGCCTAACCATTAGGCAAGTCCTTCATGAAGACTTTACTTTTTCTAAAGCAGCCTGTGCCTTATTAATTGTGTATTATTTATTCAGTCTGTAACAATTGTTTTCCATTATTTTTGTGCCATCAGCAGCATGATAAGCTTTTAAAAAGCAGCAGTAATTCTGTATTCTTTTAGTGCCTAGGACAGTGTGTTTTTGGTAACAGTTATTTTGTAAATGGTAGCATGCACTGTTTCTTCTAAGTAATAGACACAAAAATATTATGGCAAAGTTACAGGTAATATGTATTTGTCCCACCCACACCATAGTTCAGAAAATTTCAGTTTCCTTTCCTTCTATGTTTTGCTTTGGATAAAGAGCCCTTTTCCCCCCTACATCTGCAGCTATTGTCTTATATAATATCTCTGAGCTGTGCTGGAAAAATTATTTTTTCAGAGAACTCTGTGTATGTATGTGCAGGGAAAATTACCCAAAATTAGGTTTATTGTTTAACACTGAAGAGGAAGTAGAGAGGTTTGTATAGCATTTCAATTGTATAACTCAGGAAGAATAATCATTTATCCACAGGCAGTTCTACCCAAAATAGAAGAGTGGTGTCAGGCATTCCCATAAAGAAGCGGGCTGTTAGTTTGGGACAGAATAAACAAAGTGTCTGAGGAAGACCCTGGAGTTCACCGAATATCTTCTGGGGATGGGACACTGTGTTAGACATGGTGCAGAAGTTGATCTCCTGAGGTTATTCTTGGTGGAAAAAGAGCTTTTAGTAAGATAATGATTCATCCATATGTGATACCGTTTTATACTTAGTACTTTATGTAACCATAAACTCTAGGTGTTGTCATCTTTATTAGTACAGATGACTTAACTGAGAGAGGCCAAGCAATTAGTCCCAAGTTTTATTCATAGTAAGTTGCAGAGCCAGAATTTGAGTTCAGGCTTTTGTGGTACCAAACCTTCCCTTTGAAATACTTTGCCCAACACAGAGTCCTGTATTATAAGAAGGTTCTAAAGTTGCTCTATAAACAAACATTGGGCACAGAAAGAAAAGAATTTTTTGTGGTGCTAGAGATAGAACCCAGGACCTTGTGCATGCTAGGTAAATGCTCTACCACTGAGCTACCTTCCCCACCTCTGACTTATTTTTGGTGTACCACACTGGAGAATCAAGGCCCTGTTCCCTTAAGGCCAGTATAGCTTAGTTTTATCCCTCAAGTTGGAGCAGACAGTTGTTTCCACAGCTGAGTGCCAGATGTAGTAGTAGGCTGCATTTAGAAATCCTGTAAAAAAATCTGTGCTTTTAAATGCACATAACAATTACACCTATTGTGAAGACAAGTTTACATCAGGGAAGATGCTGGAGGGACTGGTATTCAACCCTAAACTCTCCAGGGCATGGCACTGCAGGTTCCTGAAGGGGATGATGCTTAGATAGGCAGTGAGTCCTGAGGTAGCATGGGCCCCCTGAAATCTTTTTACTTAGGTTCCCTGGAAGGGATGACCATGAGTAACATTTGGGTTTGTGAAGTATGACTTCTTGTCTAATTCAAGCTGTATTGAAATTTGAGGATAAAAAATGGGGCAGATTATGACCTAGCTGGACAGAGAGGGGCTGATCAAGGAAGACTTCTAGGGGGAGTAACATCTGAGTTGGAATGAAAAGGATAGAGGTGTGAACCAGATGAGAAGGTGGTAATGAGGGTCAGGCAAGAAGATGGAACCACATGTGCAAGACATTGTTCATTTGTTAACCTTTTGTACACATGAGTCCTTCAAGGCTCACAGCCATCTATCTTCTTAGATAAACACTGGTATCCCATTTTTCAGATGAAAAAGATTAACGTTTATGTATTTTATTAATTTGTCCAAGGTCACACCTAGGAAATGATGGGGCCAGAGTTCAGATGGAGAACTTCATTGCCTCCTATTACTGCTCTGGGAATGGGATAGGTGGTGATGGCATCTACTGAACTAGGAAGCACAGGCTGAAAAACTGGTGCTGGGAAAAAGAAACTAGTGTACTAATTTCAATCTAGATATTAGGGATTGTATTTTGGAGATAGCCAAGAGAAAGTGACCAAGAGTTACTAGGTTTTGTGGACCAGGAGATCTGGGGAGAGCTAGGGCTGGATAAAGAAATTTGGTAGCAGAAGGTCTTGTGGTATAGTGCTGGGACAAACAAGCAAATACAAACAAACAAACAAACAGATTCTCGTTCAGGTGCAGTCAAACTCTGTCATCTGAGCAAGTTCCTTTTCTTTTCTGTAACATGAATGACTTAGAATGGATTTACCAGTCCATTGCAACAGTGCACCACAGTCTGGCTTTCTTAATGCTTGTCTGGAAGCAGCAGAAGTTCCCTCATGTCTTGTTGGAAGCATGGCCTTCTGTTCAGGTGAGAGTAAAGGGCCTTTCTTGCACTGGAGAGCAGCTTGTTGTTTTTGTGACTGTTGTGTTTTGCTTTCTTCAGTTCTTAGGTTTCCTCTTTATGCTTGTCAATTAGGTTTGGATTGACACCATGTTGTAGAAAGCAAATGGTGTTTGGTGGTAGCAGATTAGTGTTCATTGGGCATTGAGCAAGGATAGCTGGGGTAATCCATTCTCCTCATGTTGCCATGTTGCTATGTAGATGGCAACCTTCTGTCCCTTCTAGCTTCTTCTGTTTCCTCTGATTCAAATCCTTCCTGCCCAGTGAGGAAACTTAGTCTCTGGGTCCTACAGGAGCCCTGTAGGGGCTCTAACCCATGGAATTGGCATTTCAGAAATGCTTATGCAAACTTCAGTGCCCAAATAGCAGGATATTTAGTCTTTTTTTGCTGTCACATTTCCCCACTAGGTGCTAGAAACTTTTTCCCTTTAAAATTTTAGATAAAAATATACCCTATGTTGATGGATGGTTGATAGTGATTTGTAAAAAAGTCACAAGTCTTCTTTTCTTCTTTGTCCATTATCAGGTGTTTAGAAGTCATTTTGTGCATTCTTTTTGCAAGTTCTCCTAAACATCTAGACCATACGATACTTTTTTGGGCATTTTCTGGTGTGGTATTTGGAATTACACCTTTTGCTCCCACTCCACAGCTTCTGGTTATGCAAGAGTTTGTCAGAAACTTCCTCCAGTCCTTATCTCATTTGACTACATGGCAGTTTTTTTTTTTAACATTGACCACCTTCATGAAATGCTCTTGTTGTTTGGTGTACATGATGCTATACTTTCTTGATTTCCTCCCCCTTCTGTGGCAGCCTATTCCTAATCTTTTTCTCCAGGCCGCCTGGCCCTTCCATGTTGGCAATACCTGGTTTGCATCTCACTTTATTTACTGCTTAGCTATGTGGAGGATGATGACCATATATCTCATATAATACACATCTTCGCTCGAATATCTTAGTGTCACTTTCAGCTGTCATGCGTTCCCCTCAAAAGATGCTGTCAGCCTCCTTCTGGCTCCCTGGCTTCCCAACACAGCCTGGAATGTTGCTTATGGTCTTTGACTCCTCTCTCCTTTATGGGAATTCAGTTACCACAAGCTGGCCATTTCACTTTCCAGAAAACTCTGCCATCTGTTCATACTGCTACACTTCTTGGCGTCATCTGCCATGCATCTATAATAGCAGCCACTGACTCTTTCTTCGCATACTTGTCCTCTTCCATACATTTTCTTCATTGCAAACAAAACGTATTAAAAACACAAAGGGGTAGGTATGATTAAAAATAAATGCAACCTCTCCCATCTACTAATCCTGCTGACTCGGCTGAAGCCTATCTGTCTGCCCATTGTTTTATCATTCTATCCTTGTTGCAGAAAGAAGCTCATAGGCCTCGGCATTTGGGCCCTGCTTACCTCTTTGGCTACAACAGCTTGTGTGTCACTCCCTTTTCACTGGAGACCACAAGAGTTCTTAGTCACTGTGCTGATGGTTAGTGTTCTCTGTGTGACAGCCTTCCTCTCTACCCCAGCCTTGGCCTTCTTAGTTCTCTCCTTTGTCTTGTTTCATCTATGCCTTTTCAACCACTGACAACAGAAATATGAGATTTTCTAGTATTTTCTTATATGTGATGTTTCCAGTTTTTCATTCTTTAATAAACTTATTCTTTGCTCAGATATCTGTGAAACCCAGTCCAAAAAACTAGAATTTGATTATTGTTACCTGAGGTTTTTTCTTACAATTTCTAGAACATTTTATGCATGCACAAGTGAATGCAGATTTTCATATGCAGTATATTATAGACATGAAATGAAAATCTGAATATGTGCATATATTTTTATGTGACTTTAGGGAGACAGGATTGACAAATGAAATATCCTTCCAGCTAGACTTGAGTAGAAAAATTATCTTAAATCAAAACATCTTCACTTTGTGAACCTTAAACATGCATTCTGTGATATTTTTTTCTCCCTCTGGAGTGATGAGCATAACAGTTTCCTGGCACATTTTTCTCAGCAGTCATTATTCTTGCTTCGTAGATGGAATAATGGCAAACAATTTAGAGACCTCTGTCACCCTGCCAGTCTGTCTACAGGCTTGGACTATATTTTTGGTGCAAGTTTCTAATAAGCAGATAAGAAAGATTATGTTAGACATTGTTAGCCAATATCATGTTCATGTAAAAGTCCTTAACCTGAAAAATCTTTATTTTATTTAGCTTTCTCCTTGCTTTTTCCTCTTCCTGCCCTCCCTCCTTATGTAGTGCTAGAGAATAGTTCGCTTTCTTCCCTCACTTTTACTCTCTGTTTTTTTCCTATGCGCCTTGGGGCTATGGGTTAACTTCAGGTACTTAGACTGTCTGTGTTCATTGAGTCCTTTTGGAATGGCAGTACAGAGAAAAAGCAAATATTAAAGGATGGAAAAATCAACAAATACTAAGTTTCTGTTGGAGTGCTGTTGGCATATTAGGAGAGAACTGCTAGTCACCACAAGTAAATTACTCCTGCTAAGAGTTTTGGTGGGAGCAGAAGGAGATAGCTTTTCTGGGAGGCCAACATTGTGCTGCAAGAACTCTTTATACTATGAGAGAGATCTTGTGAGTGGACTGAAGCAGGATGCTGGAAGGATAAGAGGAGTAGCAAATGGCTGCTTGATTGGAATGGCTTGAGTAGGCAGGTTAGAGTTTCATCATGGAGTTGGTGCTGTAGTCAGGGTTTGCAAGGAAATAATTTAATACAGGATATGTAATTTATAGAATTATTTTTTGTACTGTTCATACAAAGAGTCAAATGCAAGAATGTGGGAGATCCATCCACACACTAGAGCCTCAAAGAGTCCAGCTGAGGGCCTAGAGCCCACAACAGTGTCTCATGCAGCCCTGTTTCAAGGATCTGCACTGGAAAGGCCCAAAGGTCAGTGGTGGAAACTAGAAAATCTTTCCCATTGGGATGAAGGATCTGTGCCAACAGGCTGAGGGATCTGCACTGGAGCCAGGAAGTGCTGCTCAGAGCAAGAGTGAGCTCCCTGTAGAAGAATCGTAGCTGTCCTCAGCAACAGCGAGATCCAGAGTTCCTCAGATACTGACAGTTGAGTTAATATCTAGAAAGCTAGCATGGCAAGGAGAATCAATAGCACCATCTTCTTCTCTCCAGTTCTCCCTCGTTATGTCGCTGGCAACGGTCCTTGGGTGGGCCTTCTTCACCCAGCAGCATGCTGACTCAGTTCATCTGGGTGTTCCAAATTGACCATTATTTAGTCCACCACAGTTGATGCTCTGAGTAGGGAGAAGTACAAGTTGGCATGCTAGATACTGTCTCAGATGCTCTAATTTTCTTCCCTAGTACTTAACCATAAAGCAATTGAGGCCAACTAGGGCTTTCTCAACGTTCAGGAATTTTCTCTTGAGCATGCATATTCACCTGTCTGCATACATGCATGCATGTGTTCTGACTAGAACCTCAGGTACTTTTTCTTATTTTTCAATCTTTACCTTTTCCTCTTGACTAAGAGCACTACTCTTGACTCTAGTACTTACTTCATTCAGTACCATGTCACTTTCACATTGAGTTCTGTGCTTTGCTCTGTGTATACCAACTAGACACGCAGGCTGATGAATCATCTGAAGAAATGTCCATGGATATACTTTTGAGTGACTTACTTGAAAGACCCTCACAGAGAAGGGTGAGCCATCTCATTCTGGTCCTTTTCCTCACAGACACACAAGAAAAGAAGCCTTAAGATTTTAGTTGTTTCTAATTATACATTGTATACCACAAACATTGTTTATCAGCTGTGAGTTGTGATCTTTCAAGCATGCTTGTTTATCAGAGCAATAAAAACATTATTAAGCCACACATTCATAAGGATAGACAATGAAAATTGTCCCTCCCAGCCACCCATCCAAGAGGCAACTAATATAACCTATATTTGTATAGTCTGTAGAAAACATTTTATTTTATTTATATATATATACTGTATATGAGTTTTATTGATATAAATATAGGTAATATATGCAAAGTATAGTTGACTTTTCTACCAATATGGTAACATACTATACATTTTACACATTTCATTTGACACTATACTTGTGTAACAGTCTGTAGCAATACATAGACCACTTAATGATCATTTTGTATTTTTACAAAAGCATACTATTTTACTATATCCACTTTTCATAAATTCATTTAACATCACCTGTGGTGTGACATAGACTTCTTGTTACACCCTTGCAACAACATATGAAAATGTATGTTTTCAGTGGTCTGATCACCTGTCTGACAAGTGCGAAGGCTCTGATAACACATGCTTTGTTGGCCCTGGGACCCTGGGTGCCCTTTGCCAGTGCATGTTGGTGAATGCCTATAATCCCAGAGCTGGGGAGGCTGAGACAGGAGGATCACTACGAGTCCGAGCTGCATAGCGAGACCTTGTACCAAATAAATAAGTTAAAAAAAATTTAAAGTAAATATCTACTTTGTAATATCTTTGCAAATACATTGTAAAAACAGACGTATGCCATGGATTTTTATTGTGGACCTTTGTCAGTCTGGTAGTTGAAGAATGATATGTTGATACTGTAAAAGTTTTTCTTTTGGTTGAGACAGTCTTGTTAGGTAGTTCTGGCTGACTTTGAACTGACTGTGTAGCTCCGGCTGGCCTCGAACTTGCAGTGATCCTCTTGCCTCAGCTGCCAAGTGCTGGGGTCACAGTGTATGCCCCCATGGCCTGCATCATATTTATGTGCTTAAATTAGGATATCTCTTTATTATTGAATTGGAACATCTTAACATTAAGGAACCTTTGTAAATTGTTCTTTTCTGAGAATTGCTTCTTCATATCCTATGCCATATTTTCCTATGGGTTATTTGTGTTTTCTTGTTTGCCATTCTCAGTAGCCTCAGTCCAAAAGCGGGTGCCTGTTTTGTTTTGGACTTGTGACATACTGCAGCATGTGTGGAACAGTTCTTTTTGAGTGGTAAGAGAAGGTTGTGTGTTCTTGAGGCCCTTGGGGGAGGTTTAGGGGTGAATTAGGGCTGTAGCTTAGTGTAGAGCACTTGCCTAGCAAGGCACTGGCTTCCATTTCAGTACTGCCAAAAATTAGTTTTCTTTTCCATTTTGTAGGCCCACCTACAGTGAGAATTTCTTGATTTTATTATTATGGCAAAAAGTTGAATTATTTAGCTTACAATTTTATACTAAGCCTTAAAAATCCTGTTGTTAGAAATGATAAATATCAACACAGTGTGTGTGTGTGTGTGTGTGTGTGTGTCTGTCTGTCTGTCTGTCTGTCTGTTGACCTCTTAGCATTGCTTGGACAACTAAGTTCCTTTCCTTTGACTGAAATACAAGAGAGGGAAGGAGAGGATATTTTGTGTATTTTGTATATTGTTTACCAGATTCATCCCCCATTTTATTTTAATACCTAGCTGGAGGTTGTCTCTGTCCCTGTCCTTGTCTCTGTCTGTCTCTCTGTCTCTGTCTCTGTCTCTCTGTCTCTGTCTCTGTCTCTCTGTCTCTCTCTCTCTGTCTCTCATATATATATGTCTGTCTTTTTGAGACAGGGTCTTGCTATGCAGTTCAGGCTGGCCCTGGCCATGAGATCACTTTGTAGCCCAGGCTGGTTTCCAACTTGTAAGAATCCTCCTGCATCAGCCTCCAAAGTGCTCAGATTATAGGCATGTGTCATAATGGTCAGCTTTGTACCATCTATTAAAGAATAAGAGGTTGATATGTCCTGTCTGTATTCTATTTTACTTTATCTACTGTAAGGCCCAGAGGTATTGCAAAGAGGTCCTACATTCCTAACATCCAGCCCCCTGCCTATTTATTTTGTTCACTTTCTTGTAGTTCTTTTTCTGATTTTGTGTCATTATTTTTGAGGAAGTAAGCATTTCACTTAAGCTAATATTGATGTTCACTTTTGTTAGCTGAGATTTTTGAGCATTTTCATGTATTCTGCAGGTGCTTACTACATACTCACACTGCTTGGAAGTTAAATAGAAGTTATTTGCTTGGTTACTTTGTTGGTAGGCAGCTGTACATAAAAAGGCAGAATTATTTTGTTTTACAAGACAAGAATATTAAAAGAATATGGAGTCACTAAAAGAAAGATAACTCCTGGAAAAAGGGTATCAGAAATAGAAATCAAAGGATGTTTATGGGAAAAGGTTTCTTATTTCATAATAATTATATTGATTTGGGTGTTTCCTTAAGGCCTTGCAAAATTTATGGATGGCAAGATATAGGGGAGGGGAAGGTGGTAGACATTGATTTAGGGTCACAGTGGTCAGACTACTGATGAATGCAAATAAGTGCATTCTATTTTTGGTGTCAGTCCTTTTGCTTTTCTTGACAAAGAGTGGGATATTACATTAAAGGCTTATGGGGGCCAGACCTTTCCTGGCAATAGCTAGGAGCCACATTGATTTGATAGACAGGAGCTCCTCTGATTTAAGCTTTCAGTTATAGCTTGAAACACTTGATTGAACTCCTGGTTCTAAACAATAGTTTATAAACCTAGTCAAGAGAGTAGTGTTTACTTCTGGCTTATTCCCTAGAATCTTTAGGTCTCAGTTATAGAGTAGGTCATCTGCTTTGCTTCCAGTAGTGCCATTTTAGCTGTGAGGCCGATTCACTTGATTTTAGGTGAGATCATGCCTCCAATTACCAATACGGAGAATAGTAATCACTATTGTCTGAATGCTTGCTGGGTTCGTATGCTGTGCTGTTCCCTTTCAGTCCTATAGTAGTCGTGCATGGTAGGTAGGTCAATCTCCATCAGTTTTGAAATACTTATTAAGTGGCTTCTGTGGTTTAGCCACCAATGCCAGAGTAGCATTGATGATTACAAACTGGTAGTCAAGGCCCTTACAGTCAAGTCCCTTGTATTCAAGGTGGGAATTCAAATCAGATGATCCCACCTATGCATGTATACTTGAAAACTAACAAATTCCATGTAGACATATAGACAAAGGTTTACGCTGGTTTCATGTAACCAAGAAACAGCCTTGGCTAGAAAGTAGACATCCATACAGAAGTGAGACTTTTGAGATGATCTATAGAGAACGACTAGGACTTAAGTGAGCAAAACAAGGATGGAGCAGAGAAGTACAGACAGAAGTGTTCCAGGAAGAGGTGAGAGCATAGATAAAGGACATACATTGAACCAAGGTTCTTGAGTATGGAAGACAGAATCTTCTTTGGACAGTTTAAGCAAATAGGGATTTACAGTGGAGGATGTAAGTAGTCTGCCAACTCTGTGAAAGGGCTCAAGATCCAGACTGTATTCTTAGCTTTTAGGAACACTCCCCAGATCCCCACGAGTGAGCTAGGAACTAAAGGACCCTAGCCTCTGCCATAGTCAGAGAGCTACAAAATTGGGAAACTTACCATAGCTTCAGATTCAGTTCCACACCACATATAACCAAGGCCAACCAAATGAGGGCTTTGTTCCCTGCCTCTCTCACAATGCACTTTGGTTCTGAATCACATTTCTGTGAGCATATTTGCTTAGAGGAACCTGACTTCCATCTGGAATCCTAGCAGGAGAAGTGTTTGGACAGTGTAGATTTTTGGCTGGCTAGTCCGTGCAGTTCATTGTGCTACGAGATGGTAGAATGGAGTTTGAATGAGTTGATCTGCCACACATGGCCTGGACAGTAGAACCATTTCAAGAACTGCAAGAGTATGGCATTACTAGAGCCTGGGGTTGTAGGGAGAGGAAGCTAGAAGGTAAGGCAGGGTCCTATAGGGCTTTAGTTGGGAAGCTGATGTTTCAGAAATTAACTTGTTAGTATGCAACAACCCCACATTTGAACCTAGGACCATTTGCCTCTAGGCATGTGATATGTTATTGTTCCCTTCAGTTAGTAACCTCACTCTCTAAAGTATTTCTTATATTCAGCCTGAGTTCTTGGTGCATCTGTTTCCCATGTGACCTCAGGCTTCCTTGAGTGTGAAGGGGAGGACACACTGAAGAAGTGGTAGACAGCTTTGACCTGACTGCTGAGGACAGGGTGGGAACATCACTGCAGCATTTCTGCAAGTTCCTGACCTTGTCAAGATCTCCTCTTACTGCTGATTTTTTATTTTCTCCTGGCTTTCCCGTCTGAGCAAAGAGCACAGTCTTGATAGTCTTGAAGGAGAAATGTCCTTGTGGAAGGTAGATGGAAAAATTGTAAATAGTGGTTACTAATAAGTAGATTTCTTATGTTAGTTAAAATAGTGTCAGTACTACATAGCAGTGAAAAGATTAAATATCTGTAGTGTAAGCTAACTGCTAGATTCTTTCATGATGTAAAACACATGCCTGATGCTGCTTACATGCAAAAATTGTATAAGAAATAGGATGTGGTATGCTTCTCTAATTTCATAATCTAGCTCAGCAGTCTAAGCACCTGTCTGGCAAGTGCAGGGATCTGGGTTCCATCCCCAGTGCTGCATGTCATGATGGCCCTGGAACTCTAATTGCCCAGTGCCAGCCACTGAAACTGGGCATGGTGGTACATACCTATAACCCCAGTGCTAGTTTGGCTGAGACAGGAGTATCACAAGTCTGAGCTGCTTGTGAGACCCTGTACCAAATAAATAAATAAATGATTTTAAAAATAGTACATCAGTCAAAATCTGAAACTATACTAAATGATAGGGAAGAGGGTGAAAATGTAGCATAGTCATGCATATTTCAAGGTCAAATATTTAATCTATAAAATTTCTGCAGTGATTTAGACATTGTTAAGGTTCTTTCAGAAAAGAAATGATTCATTTTATAAGATAGATGAATGGATAGAAATAACTATAGAGCCTAATGATCAAAATAGTATATACTTTGGACTCAGTGCACATTCTGATTTTTCTATTGACTAGATGTGTGGCCATGGTTAATTACTTCACTTGTCTAATCCCCAATTTCCTGTTCTGCTCCATGGGGATAATGAGACCTATCTTGCAGAGTTGTGAAGATGAAAAGAGATAATGTGCTTTACGTACTTACATTGCCTAGCGCTGAACAAAGTAATGAGTGCATATTACCCAGCATTCTTTTGTCTATTATGCAGCAACATTAGGCTCAGAGAGATTCCTACAGTTTGGCAATCAACTGTTTAAGCTAATGAAATTAGACCCCTAAATTAATTTGCTAATATGGGGATAAAGACATCTTTGTAGGTATACTTCTATGAAGAAACTGATAGGGTTAAATTGCTTCATTAAGATTTAATTTGAATTAACTTCTCTACAGGCAAAAACAGATTTTTGTTGCAAATTCTTGTGAATTTATATTTCAAAATAAACAGTAAAAGAAAATTTTAAGCAAAGTTCGTTGGTGACACTGATAAATGATAAATAGTAGCTTCAGTCATTATAGGTGGGACTCATGCTAACCAGCTTTCTGTCTCCAAATGGAGATAAACAGTTTGTAAAATCATTTCTTTGTTTATACATTCAACAGCTACTTATTGAGTGCTTCCTATGTGCTAGGCACATTTCAGGCACTGGGGATGTGATAGTAATCAGAACAAACAAATTTGCTGCCCTCGTGGGCTTTATACTATAGTAGCAAGGGCTGAGAGACAGCATAAATGTAGTTTTGTGAACATTATATGGAATGGTTTACCGTTAAGATTGCTGAGCCAAGCCTGGATTTTCTAGCTTTCTTCACTTCCCATTTGACTATTTCCCTATAGTTTCATCCTTCTTGTCATTTTATTTTTTTTAAGCTCTACATCTTCCCTGGGAGTCTCCTTCAGCCCTGTGAAAGATGCACTCATTTTAAGCAAACATAGGAAGACTGCTATGAAAATGAGTTGATGCTCTGCTTATGTAGGTAGTCTGCATGGACAAACTAGTCATAGTAAAGAAAAATGGTCTAATGTCATTATGTCATCAAATTACAAAACTGAGCCTCAGACTTATTTCTGCAATGCAAGACTGGCTGTGGCTTTTGGATGGGCCAGATCTTTCTTTTTGGCTTTGCTTACAGGATAGATTTGTTGGAGGAACAGCTGCTATAACAAATATGATGTACATCATTGTGACTTAGCACAGTAGATAGATTTCTCACTCACATAGCAGTTTGGCAGGCAACATTGCTCTTCAATGGCAGATGTCCTGCTGTTCTGTGACTCTATCATCCTCCATTCAGTAGACAGGTTGGGCCCAACTGAGATGAATGCACAGGGCAGTAGTTCTCCCCAGAAATG
Source organism: Myocastor coypus (assembly GCA_004027025.1). Lineage (NCBI taxonomy): Eukaryota > Metazoa > Chordata > Mammalia > Rodentia > Myocastoridae > Myocastor > Myocastor coypus. The sequence goes on along the minus strand of PVJA010029329.1, from coordinate 5,425 downwards.
ATGTGGTTCATTGGTGTTCACATTACAGTGGCCATGACTTAGTCATGTGAGTGCATCTAACTACGAGGGAGCACAAAATGTCATTGCTGGTTGAGTAGCCATGCAGTGATACTTAAAATGGCGTGGCTTATGGAGGATGTCTACTATAATCACACAAATCAGCACTGCTATTGTTTGCCTCTGTGATGTCTTTTTTTCAGCCCCATGACTGATCAGTTCCCATGATATTTCTTTAGGGAGATTAGTATTTGTTTGGGGTATAGTGTAGTCTCTTCAGCCTGTTTCTCCTTTTTCCTTTAGGATAATTGAGTTTTCTCACATCTTTGATTATGAGATAATGCCTTGACCAGTGATTACACTATTAGTATATGTATTTCCAAAATATTTTTGGAAGCAAATAATATATTCACTGTGGGCTTGGTATTAGTGTTTGCTCCTCCAAAAAGACATTGTTGTAAGCTCTCTACTCTCAGGGATGAAATGGCTGGGCTCTAAGACCATAGTTTACAGGGTCCTCTAGGGTGGTATTATATTCTAAACAGAAATATTCTAGGGTTGAAACAATATACACATCCTCTGTATGTACTCCCTGATAATATTTCCTTCCAATTCATATTATTCAGTTTTGGTTGACTTTTAAGGTACTTAGGGAGTAAATGTTACCTTTTGGGATTTTAATAATAGTATTACTTTTTAATGAGCCTTTTGAAGTCTCTTTCACTATGAACAGCCTGTTTCCCCTAGAGATAATAACTTGCAGTGTCAAATATTTGCATTTCACTTGAAACATAACCAAGGGGTAGAATGTCTTAAATACAAGCAAATCTAATTCTTCTGTGTCTAGAGCAACTGCATAATGAGCCATATGTGGAAGATCTCTCTACGTCTGTCTCTATTTTTTCAAAAAATCACTGGCAGAACTCAAAATTGGCATTAAGTAGCAAATGTCTCTGTTCAGCCAATAAAACCACTAGAGTTAGGGTTGAACCAGGGGTGGAATAGGGTGTGTGCAAAACTACAGCTTTTCATGTCCTTGGTTTCTACTTCAGTGCTCTCAGCTCACTAGTAGCCATTTTCTCTTAGATGACTGAATTTCCAAATCTGTACCCAAAATGATGTGTTGACCGTTATGGTCAGTGTTCCTTTGGTTCACTGGAAATAGTCCCATGCCTCTAGACTGTGCAGGGATGTGGTCCCCAGCTGCTGACAAAGAGGGTGCTGAGCTACCTGGGATGGGTGGCCATGGCTGTAGCTGCATGGCTTTTCTCCTCTTCTTCTCGTAGCCCTCCTCACTTCCGGGCTGCCTTTGCTTCTGGGCCAGGTTCCTGAGACACCTGTAGCGGGTCTTCTGGCTTACAGTCTGTACTACTCCAGCCTCCTCACTGAAGTGATCTTGCTGTACCTCAACACTCAAGTCTGACTATTTGATTGCCTTGTTTAATACTTACCCAGGGCTCCCCAGTGTCTTCATGGCAGTGTCTGAGCCTGTTATCTCTGGGCCCTGCCATCTGTTTAGAGAAGCTTAAGGAACTGCCCTTATATCCATGCTGCACTGTCAGCCTATTTTGCCTGTATGTGGCTCAGTGGAGCTACTATCAAGAGATGGCCATTTTCTCTTAAGAAAATTTGTTTCTGCAAATGCCAGTCCTTTGCTGGCCTTGCCTTGCCTTGCCTAACTTGTGGAACTGCTTCTCAAACTCACCTGTTTTGGGTCTAGAGGGCCTGCTAACTTGGAGTCCTGGACCCCAAAGGCAGACTTTCTGCCACACTAGGGATGGGACACGAGAGGCTCTATTTTTCACAACTCCCCAAGTGGTGTTGATGTAGTTGGGGTCACACTTTGGGTGGCAAAGCTGAATAATACCTTAGCCCTGTCTTGGAATTGTTTCTGTGTCTTCCTCCCTCATGCAACCTAAGCTTCTTGGGATGAAGAATATGGTTGCTCATCAGTGTAGCCCTAGTGACTAAGACCTTGGATGTTGCTTGTGTTCAGTAAATACCTGTTTAGTGAATGAATGAACAGCTCACTGATTTGCAGTGAAGTTTTAAGTGGTTCTGATTCTCATAGTGGATCAACTTCCACTTGGAATATTTCAGCTTAGTGATCTTTGGACTGTTGTCTACTGCTTCTATATACCTTTATCGTCAGATAAATACTCAGATATGGGACCTGAAAATTCCTATAAAGATCTCAGTTAAATACAGAAAATCAAGAAGATCAAGGACTTCTTCCTTTACAATATATACTGTAGGGGCTGGGGAGATAGCTAAGTAGAATAAGTGCTTGCGTGGCAAGTGCAGGGTCCTGAGTTCAATCCCCAGTTCCGTTTTTTTTTTTTTTGTATATATATATATATATATATATATATATATATATATATATATATTATCCTTCTTAGATTTCTTATCCCTAAGCAGAACATATTCCCTAACTTATACAAGCCTGTGAGTAAGTAGACACACTTTTCAGCGTCTGTGATATAGCTGCTAAGGGACTGCATGTGGGATAAAGTGGTTTCTGATATAACTGTAGCTCTCCCTGTGAAAACCTGGGTGAAGATACCTAAGAATGCTTGAACTGTTCATACTCTTGGTATTTACCACTGTTAGCTTAAAGATACACATTTAAAAATCAAATCTCTTGATTTTTTACATCAATTTAAAATATGTTTTGATGCCTAAGGGTGCAGCTCATTGGGATAGCACCTGCCTAGCATGTGTGAGGAGGTCCTGGTTCAATGCTAAGCAATATATACATGCATACACATGTGCACACATGTACACACACACAAATACATAAAGAGAAGCAAAGGAAGAGATGGGTATTGTTTACCACACTTAATGAAAATGGCTGAAGGATCACGCTATGTGTGGGCTACATGGTGCTCATGTACCGTCTCCTTTTGTTGTAGAACCTTTTTGGTCTCTGGGAGTAAAAACTAACTCTCCTTGCAAGCTCAAGGTTTTTTTTTAGAGGAGGAGAAGTTCAAGAAGTGCGAGATAAGGAGTGAGCTGGTGGTCCCCAAAGATGGAGTTCTTCCTGGTTTCTGTTCATTCTGCCATTCTGGTTCTGGCCTAGTTGCTTTGCCTTTGCCTTGCTGTTCCCTCACCTTCAGCTGCCAGCAGCCTTTCTTATTCCTACTCTGTATTGCTTCCTTGGCTACCTCACAGGTACTGCTGGGCTTTGCTTCCTAACTTGAAGTCCCACCTGGCCTTTACATCATGGCCCTGCTATGCATCTGTTCAGTTTCTGCTTTTTTCTGCTTGTTATCTTTCAGTTTCTTATCTACATCTCTAGGAATGAGCATCTGGTCCAAGTTTTCTTGCCAGGGAAGAGCTTTCCTTGCCAGAGAACTTCTAAGGCATTCCATGTATGTGCCATGCCTTACTCTGAGAAGGTGAGAACCAGTGTGCGACAGATTTGGGTCCACACATGGCTGCCACTTCCACCCTGGTAGCACAGTGAGCAGAAGGGCAGCAGTGCCCTGTGTTGTGGCTGTGGGCATGGGAGATCCATGGAGAGCCTGCTGGGCAGCAGGGCCTGAGGAATGGCTAGGCTTTAGGGAGGCTGGGAGAAGAGGAACAGTGTCCTGAGACTAAGGAATTGACCCTTTGGACCCCTAAGGAGGGAGCTGAGAGTGGGCAAAGGAAGAGGCTGGATGACATGGACCCTGACGGCTGGGAAGAGGGAATGAACTGTTTTGTTAGACAACAGATCATCTCTGTAGGACTTCAGGTGAGGAATCAATTGTCCCCTCCTGTCCATTCTCTATTCCTGCTGGTAAAATCGACTTGAGATTACTAACAGGCTAATAATGCCTTCCAGGCATGCAATGACATGAAGAGCAAGTAGTGAACACGTGGTCACATTGTTCGGGAAGGAGCAAATGTGCAATGATATTAGCAAACACTGGACAGGGTAGTTGCAATGCCAGATCGGAAGAGTGTGTCCTAGGGGAGAGGCAGCTTCCATTTCAGAAGCAGACAGTGCTGCAGGCCAGCACTCAGCATGCAGCTTCTGTGTCTTTCTTCATGGACAAGTGTGGAACTGAGCTTCTGAATATTCTCTGCCCACTTCATTCTCACAAACATCCATCCTGGTCTCTCCTGCCTATGCCTACCTGGTCACTTCACTTACTCCAGTGCTTTCTTCCAGAGCAGACTTGGAAGACAATGCTGCAATGAGTTTTCCATGGTCTAATCTGGCCAACCATCTACTACAGTCCCAGCCAACGACCCTCCACTAACTCTATGTTCTACTTGTGAACCTGTTGGCCAGCTGGGTTCATGAAGAAGGTGCTTCTAGGGCATAGCTTTGGAATATGGTGGAATTGCTTTGGAAGGAAAATTTTGTGGTCTATCAAATGCTCAGCTTGACTTTTTTCCTTTTTGCACAGTTCATTATTAGAACTATGATTTTTGAAAAAAAATCAGCAAAAATCCAGTTAAAAATATAGATATGCAAGAATGAAGCTATGAATAAAGAGATTATATAAGGAAAGGTCATTATTTGCCATGTGCAGGGCTTCTTAAGAACACATAGGCAAGGCCCTTAAGCTTTGTGGGAAAACAGTAATACCTTTTGTACCGACCTCTCAAATGTCTTGAGATACTCAGATGAGGTAAAGGTTTGTGAAATGCTTTCTAAATGTCAAAGCATGTTGTGAATTTGAGGTATTAACCAATAGACAGTCATTTCTTAGATATTTAAAAATGGTTTGATTTACATTTAGTAGAAACTCAGTTACTATGAAAGTGACACAGTGATGACTAGTGACATACATTGATTCCTAACCACATGGCACTCAGCTTCTCTGGGACCTTCCTTCTGGCCATCCTGGAGGATCCTGGTTCTTTCTTTCAGGAAAAGCCTTTTCACGGTACAACCTTGCTCAGCACTTTGGGCAACATCCATCCTCCTGGCAGCGTTTCATGCCCTTCTTTCAAAGCACGCTTAGCTCAAGGTTTCAGTGGTCAAAATGATAGATATTTTACTGCAGAGATAACATCTTGAGGCTATATCGCAGCCCAAAAGTTTATAGTCTCTTTTTTCCCTCAAACGTGGTGGTGGGGCAGGCATTCTCCAGAAGCTTTAATTTTGGGAATGGTGTACCGGAGTGGATACTAGAAAGACTGGGTATAATGCCCACCTAGTGTGCTCAGAAGCAGGTAGCTTGATGGCTTCTGGGTGGTAATACCCTGCCCTTTCTTTCGTAGTTTCCTTTTGTTCTAAAGCTTACCCTCCTTGTGTTCACCTCTTGGTTTCATGGAAGTAGCCCTTTGTAAGTAGCCCCTCAATCTTAAGGTAAATAGGCAAGATGGGACAAAGCCCTGCCTCTTCCTCCCCACATCGTCATTTATTGTTCCTTTTCCTGAAGCCTAGTAGAGCTTTTTTTTTTTTTTTTTTTTTTTTTTTTTTTTTTTT
>PVJA010029328.1:0-26732 GCA_004027025.1 Myocastor coypus | reverse complement strand
TCTGTGAGAGTAGAGATTCTCAAAGTAACTATTTATGATTCTCTGTATCTCTGCTGGGTCTGTAGTAATTTCACCCTTTTCATTCCTTATTGCTTGAATTTGAGTCCTTTCTTTCCTCTTTTTGATGAGGTTAGCTAGGGGCTTATCAATCTTATTTAATCTTTCAAAGAACCAGCTTTTGGATTTATTAATTCTTTGTCTTGTTTTCTTTGTCTCAATTGAATTGATTTCTGCTCTAATCTTGATAATTTCCTCCCGCCTTCGGGCTTTGGATTTCATTTGTTCTTCCGCTTCTAGTCGGTTTAAGTGTTGTGTAAGATTGTTTATTTGTTCCCGTTCTGTTTTCTTAATGTGTGAGTTCAGAGCTATGAATTTCCCTCTGAGAACTGCTTTCATTGCATCCCAAAAATTCCGGTAGGTTGTGTTTGAATTTTCATTAAATTGTAGATACTGTTTTATTTCTTCTTTCATTTCATCTGTGACCCATTGGTTGTTGAGAAGAGTGCTGTTTAGTTTCCAGCACAAAGAAAAAGGGTGGTTGATGGGACACAGACGCTGTCGTTCATATGGGTCAAGGGTATTCTCTCTCTCTCTCTCTCTCTCTCTCTCTCTCTCTCTCTCTCTCTCCTCTCTCTCTCTCCTCTTCAGGCTGCCAAGAGATGAAAAGATTTCTTAGGCCAACCAGCTCAGCTCACCATGGACCCAAACGCATACACAAACTTGGAAATGTGAGCCAAATAAATCTCTGCTCCCTTTGTTTAGCTCATGCTCATGTGTTTGTCCAACCACAAAAACCTCACACCCAGAGGAGTGACCTCGCACTGGCCCGAGACTGAATCAGTTATGATGAGAGTGGATTCTGATGCCACAAGCCTGCCTCTCCTGTTCACCTCTTTGCCCTCTCCCATTGTCCAGCAGGAGTGGGGGCAGCACGGAAGCTTCAGCAGTGCCTTTCTTGCTTTGGACTTCCCAGCCTGGAGAAGCCAGAGCCAAAGCAACTTCTTGCTCTTATGGTTGGCCGGTCCAAGGCATTCTCCACAGCAACAGCAAATGCAATGACAGATATCTTATGTCTCAGCTCTTTTTTATTCTTTGCTGGGACAAAATACAGACACCCAAAATTAAGGAAGGAAAGGCTTACAGTTCACAGTCTGTGGCGGTCTTAGTCTATGCAGAGAGGCACATGGCAGAGAGCAGCAGATCATGGCAGCAGAGAACAGCCACGAGCAAAGGGCAGGGCAGCAGCGCGGCTTCCAGCCAGCCTCTCTGCCCTCCGAGTATTACACACAAGCTCCCCCAGGACTGGGGGTGTGGGACTCACACAGTGTCCACGCCCTCCTGTGGCCCAGGATGGGGATGCTTAGGAACTAAGAATCCTGGATCTCTGCTTAGTCACTTAATTACACTTTTAAGCTTCTGAAGTTGACACAGTGTGCCAGCCAGTGCACACTGGCATGTGAGTAACTGCATTTTGAATTTCTTGTCCGATCGCTCAACATCAATATCACATCTAAGCCTGGCTCTGATGATTAGTTTCTTAAATACAAAAGTTCAGGCAATCAAGTTTAAAGGTCTAATTGGCTTTTGTTAGGTTTTAATAAACCAGGCAGCATCCCGTTCACAAAGCAGAGGGCGCCAGTGAGTTAAACAGGGCGGTATGCTTTGGGGAAGCAAAGGACTGAAGGCAAAACAGGAAAGAAAACACGGAGTGCTTATTTCAAAGTTGCTTTCCTCACAGGGCTAAAAAGAGAGAATTTCCTTACTGTAGCAGTTCAGACAAACAAGGCCCCTTCTCACTAGCTGTTATGAATCTCCTTTTAAAAGAGGCCTAAAGGGCCTAGGGCAGGACTCAGTCCAAAACATGAGTTCCTCATACACTGCATTTAATGATGAAAATGGTTTCAGCTATTCTGAAAGAGCACCTTGTTGAAAATTGTGTTCAAGTCTAGATTCTAACCTGTGCTCTTCCGCTTCTACTTTACAATTGTCATGACTGTCACCACAGTCATCACGTGTGGGAAATTATTGTACTTTAGGACACCGGCTTAAAATATTTAGTCAATCAAAATTGTAACCCAGAGGGGCCGGGGAGATAGCTCCATGGCACAAGTGCCTGCCTGGCACGTGCAAGGTCGTGAGTTAGAACCCTGGTCCCGCAAAAAAAATAAAAAATTGTAACCCAGAGCCAAAAAACAAACAAGTATGAGAAGCTGAAAACAGGGCCAGGGAGATAGCTCTGTGGCACAAGTACCTGACTGGCAAGTGCAAGGTCATGAGTTCAAACCTTGGTCCCGCCAAAAATTTAAAAATAAAAATAAATAAATAATAATAATAATAATAATAATAAAAGTAGCTGAAAACAAAAAGGGTTTTGTTTTCATTCAGTAAGAAGTCAGTATTCAGTAGCAGCCATGTACTTAGGATAAGAGGAGCAGTAACCCTTGTTCTCCCTGCTTTTCAAAGCCCTTCCAGAGCTTGAACTCATTGCCATGTTTCCTGAAGAAGGAAAGCACTTCTCCTGCAGGGTCAGCTGGAAGGCACAGCTGGAATGAGCAGTTGCTGGAAGATGACACCGAAAGCTCCAGTCTGTAAAGGTGGTTGTTGTCAAGGTCCTGGACACTCAGTGATCCAGGGGTTTGGGTGACCTCACCTTCACCAACCCAGAGCAGGCCCCAGACAGTATGGAGCCACAAATGGAAAATCTATGGATGACCACCAGATCCATGTGGACTATGCTGGCAAGAGCCACCGGGGCACCAGAGGATGGGTCCTTGGAACCTCATAGGAGGGGTTGGTCCTAGCTACTCTAGGGGCTCTGGGGACCAGGGTTACAGAAGTCGGAGGGATGACAGTCCACCTAGAGAGCACCAATATGGAGACGCATGATCCAGAGACTCTGGTGGCAGCCCGGCTCATTGTGACCACTACTCTGGCGGGAATTAGGGACACAGTTACGATGACGGAGAGGTGCATACACGTGACACACATGAGAAGTGACACTTCTGGTCCAGAGTCATCCTGCCCGTCACTGTGCATTTAAAGATTTTCGAAGCTACACTGGAGCTTCTGTTTTGGCACATCACCCGTTCTTGAATTGAGCCCCCAAAGTACATAAAGATCTTTCAGAAAGCTTCATGTCTTCTATGACAGTTTTATCCCACTTCAAGACAAATTTCAAGGACATGTTTGGAGTCCAGAAAATTTTCCCTTTACAGAGTTTTTAATTTGAACTCTCAGGATCATTCCTTCTGGCAAAAAGAAAGTTTGGCCTGACTGATTTTTTTTTCTTGTTTAAGAACTTTTGTTTGTTTCTTTCTTCATTTATTTTTATGGCTGGCTCATCCTGCCCTGAGGGCAGGGCTGGCGCAGTATGTGGTGCCAGGGATAGAACCGCAGTCCCTGCAGCTGCCCAGGCTTTCCTAAGCAGGTGCTTTAGACCACTGAGCCATCCTGCCAGGCCCCTGACTGGCTTTTTTAAATCAACATATATAGGGTTGTCTAAGAAATCTGTACAGGAAATTATTAGCCTGACTAATAAGTAACCTTTGAACGTGCTTACAAGCAGTCTTATCAAGAACATGATTGCCTGGAGCAGTTTTTTATTCAAATTCACCACCTTGACTATAAGAGCTTCTTAAAAATGTTTGCAAATGTCATTTTTTTTAAATACTGAAAGAAAAAATATCCATTTGTTCCTTGGGTAGTCTTTAGGGTGTCTCACAAAACTGACTGAAAAGATGAAATCTGAAAAAGAGAAAGAAAGAAAACAAGAGCCAGGTGACACTGCAGAAACTTTTATCACATGCCGGGTCTTATACGAAGGAAAGGGTTACCTTGGCTAATGGAAGTGACCGCAAGATCAGAGCAGAAGTAAATATGGGATGTGGCTTGGTGGGGGGGGGGGGTGCTTCAGCAGTTGTGAACCGCATGGTTTAAGTTAAACCATGAAGTAGATTCCTCTCCAGCCAATGAACCAGAGGGTTGTCACTTGTCTCTGGAAGACTGAGAGCACTAAAGATGCTCCAGAAAAAGTTCATTCACAAGAGTAACGCATATATGAAATATCAAAACAAAAATCTCTACCAACCATGTAGGAAGTTTTGCTAAGGACAAAAGTTTAATATAGAAAGGAAGGCATGGTGTAATGGAGCAGGCAGTTGGGTCAATTTCCCAAGTGCAATACATAGATGTCCAAGTGATTTTGTTGTTGTTGTTGTTTTGTGTTTTGAGGGGTTTTTTTGGTACTGGGGATTGAACTCAGGACCCTGCACTGTAAGCATTTATTCTACTGAGCTGTCTCTCCAGCCCCTGATCTAACCTAATATTAAGAACAGAATTTTTAATACAATTCCCATGGGAAGTTGCTCTAGTTGATCTTTAGGAGTGATATAAAACTAAACAATTAAACCATGTCCATACTGATACAATAGATGGAGACTAAGATGGGAAATTGACTGCACAAAAGCAAACTGGGAAACATATATACTGTATTTAAGACTGGCTGAGTGCAGGAGAGAGAAGCCCGTTTCTAAGAAGCGCTCTGGTCACAGGGTATACTGTCCTCTGCTTCTGCTCTGTGCGCAGACAGACCAACCACCGTCCTGAGTCACATGGACAGTGGATGAAAGGGCAGTTCCAGGGGGAAGTGGCCGGGGGTGGGGAGGAACCAGCAGACCAGTGTGTACACATGGTCACTGAGGCATTGTTCAGTGGAAGGGTGGTGAGGAAACTGGTGGGTGAAGATCTCCTAGAGTGAGATTTTTAGATAGATAGTTTTAAAGAATTTCAAATCATTTTTCTTCATGTTTGAAGCATCACTCAATTCAGTCTTTCTAAGCAGAACATGGTAACATTTGCGATTGTTTTAAGTTATGTTTTGGCCCTTTTATTCTTACATTCCTTTAAAATTGGCACACAGGGGCTATTTTCATAGCTAGGAAAGTTATACTGCATTCATTTGATAAACTAAAAATGAGATGTATCATGAAAGCAATATCGTAGTTCAGTACAATAAGGGAATTTTAACTAAAAAAGGGACTTAGTAAATTGATTTGTTATTCCGAAGATAAAAAGTGCTCATGCATAAACACACAGAGATGACACTGAGATAGACTAAGCTAAAGGAAAATTTAGAAGAACCAAAAATAGGGGCTCGGGAGTTAGCTCCATGGCACAAGTGCCTGCCTGGCAAGTGCAAGGTTGAGTTCAAAGCCCAGTCCTGAAAAAAAAAAAAAAAAAAAAAAAAAGTCAGTGAATATTTTATTAAACATAATGAGGTCATTTTAAATAAAACAAAAGGGGTATTACTTTAAAATTATCATAGGCTGAGGTGCACATAATTCTGGGGCCCATTCTCCCTTGAAGAATGAAATGTAGGTGCTTGGAACTCTGAAGAACTACCGATCTGAAGAAATCCAGTACCTGGAATATTCTCTAGCAGGTATTAGCTTTGATACCTGGGTAAATATCTTGACCAGAGGAATCCAGGTATCTGAACCATCACCCTATACGAAGTGAAGCATCTGGAACCTGAGAGTTGGCCTAACCAAAGGAACACAGGGTGAATCAATTCTAACAAGGGGAAGCACTTTTCCTACAAACTCCTAACGTATGATCCATTTGGTCATGTAACTACAGACTTTAATCCAATGGTCTAAAGTACAAAAGCAATAGTTACCAAAGTTTGTCAATGTCTTAGTTACTTTTTACTTGTTGCTGGGACAAATACCCAACACTCAGAATGAAGGAAGGACAGGTTTATTAGCTCACAGTTCGTGGAGGTTTCAGTCCATATTCGGCTGGCCCAAGGCTGAGTGGGACAGGGCAGAGAGCATCCAGTTCATGGCCGCGGAACAGCAACAAAATGGCGGCAGAGGCAGCCAATCAAACAGGGCAGCGGAGCAGCAGCACCAGCCTGTCTCTCTGTCTCTCTTTATATTCCAATCAGGCTCTCTACCTTAGGATATCCACCCTAGACCACACCCACAGTCTCAGCCGTACTCAGACTGATAATCCCATCAGTACAAAAACACAATAATCCCAGTGACTCATGAGTCAAGTCTCAATCTATAGAAGTCCCTGTCCAATGACTACATGAGGCTTTGGGGACACAGCTAGACATAAACCATAACAGTCAAATTCTTAATTTTGCTTGATATTGTTACTATTGCTAATTGTACTACTCTACCCAGAATGTATCTGTGTCAACCACTTGTTCTCTCTTAGATAGCAATATTGGGGAGCACTCAAGTAAAACCCCACCAAAGTTGTACAACTGAAGACAGAGGAAAGTCCCAAGTGGAAATGAACATCCCACTCTCAAATCATTGGCAAGGTAGGATCTCAGGAAAGACACAAATGAAGATTCTCCAACATAGAGAAGATTTCCGGGAAAGACAAACCCTTCCTACACTGGCCTTTGTAGTAGTAACATACCTACCTACTATCCAAATTTCACAAAAGTTGTTCCAGAAATAAAAATAGAGATTTCTTTCTGAAATACAAGATGACAGGATGAAGGAGAAAAATGCAATCTCTGGGTCCCATCCCACCCAGAACAAGTCCAGGAGCTATCAGCACCAAAAAACTTGGAGTTGCATACCTGAAATCTCTGAAATGATTGCAACTGAGGTAAAGAAACAATTCCATGTGAGTACAGAGGAAATCAGATCAGAAAAAAATTCTCAGGTATAAAAAGAAAGCATACCTGCCAGCGAGATAGCTCAGCAGTCTAAAGTACCTGCTGATGCAGGCACAGGGGACCATGGTTTGATCCCTGGAACCACATGCAGCTCCAGCCCCTCCCTAAGGGTGGGATGAACTCAGAAAAAAAAAAAAAAAAGCATACCCATAATGGAAAAACTTGCTAAACATATCTTAAAAAGACATTTATTTAAAAAGAAAAATGGCTCTCGACTTTAACGCCATCTTCTTAGAAACCTCTGCGCCACGAGAGCCAAGTGGAGGAAGAAGCGAATGCGCAGACTGAAGCGTAAAAGAAGAAAGATGAGACAGAGGTCCAAGTAAAATAGTTCGTACACCCATGGAGGCCAAAGGAACAGAAATAAAGAATGCTGGAGGCTGACATGGCTGGAACAGGTTTTGGACTGCGTGCTGTCTAGAGCGTCTCAATGGATTAGAAGTGCACTGCCATCTGATAGCCAAGACCACCTCAAAGAGAGATCGACCGGGTTCAAACTAAGCAGTCCCCTGGTTTTTTACCCTGGACCTCTGGCATTCTGGACTACTTCTGTTCTCACTTTTGGCTGAGTGTAAAGCGTGTACAATAAATCATCTCTTCTGTGTTAAAAAAAAAAAAAAGAAAGAAAAAAAGAAAAAGAAAAATGAGGAGCATAGGAACAAACAACATTGTGAAAATGGCTATACTCCCAAAAGAGTTACACAGAATTTTTTTTTGTATTTTTTTAGGGAAGGGTCTACAGGGTGTTCAGGGTCTCGCTACTAGATCAGACTCATAGTGATCCACCTGTTTACAGCCTCCGAAGACCTGGTGTTAGAGGCACACACCACCATGCCCAGTTTCAATTGCCATCTCAGCACACCCTGGGGGCAGGGCTGGTATGGCAGCCCTGGCGACCAAACCCCTGGCCCCTGTGCCTGCTTTCAGGCATTTTAATCCCTGAGCTATTTGGTTGGCCCTTGTTACATAGACTTAATTCAATCCTAATCAAAACGCCATCAGTATACCTCTCTCATCTAGAGAAAACATTCCTAAAATTCATTTGGAACCAAAAATAGCAAAGACAATCCTGGCCAACAAAGGCAAGTCAGGAGACATTACAATATCTGATTTAAAATTATACTCCAAAGCTACTTTGATGAAATCAGCATGATACTGATTGAGGTACAGGCCATCTATTCCAATTTCATGTAGGGTTTTGTGGCAAAAACAGACCTAAGGTTAAATGGAACAGATTAGAAGATGCAAACACAACCACAAACACACTATGTAACCTAATTTTGGAAAAAGGAGGCCAAACACATTCACTGGAAGAAGGGTAGCCTTTTTAACAAATGGTACTCAAAACACTGACTCTCCACATGCAGAAAACTAAAACTAGATCCAGATCTACCACCATGCACTAAACTAAAGACAAAAGGGATTAAAGATACAAACATTAAAACAAAAATCACTAAGTCTACTGGAAGAGAAAGTAGATAGAAATCTTGAAGACACAGGGTAGACAGAAAGTTCATGAACAGAAGCCAAAGTGCACAGGAAGTACTTCAAAAAAATCAACAACTGGGATCTCTTTTTATTGACAAATTTCTGCACATCAGAAGAAATCAACAACAGAATGAAAAGAACACTCCCAATTTGGCAAGAAAAAAAAATCTTACCAACAGCCACTCAGACAAAGATATTCCACCTAGAACATATAAAGAACTAAAACAAGTCAGGCCCCCAAAATTCAAAGACCCAATTCAAAAATGAGCATCTGAGAAGAATGCACACTTCTCAGAGATAGAAACGAAAATGGAAAGCAAACGTATGAGGAATGTTCAGAATCCCCGGTCGTTTGAGGAATGCAAATCCAGATAACGCTGAGATTCCATCTCACCCCAGTAAGAATGGGCATCATAAAGAAATCAACTAATAACAAGTAGTGTAGAGGCTGTGGGAGTGCAGAGTAGTGCAAACGCTATGAAAATCAGTGTGGACACTCCTCGGAAAACTAGGGTTAGGGCCAGCCAGAGAGCTCAGTGGACTAAAGCTCCTGCTTAGGCAGAGTGCAGCCACCGGGATTCGATGCGCAGACTGCTCTGCCAGCCCCGCCCCCAGGGCACACTGGGACAGCCCCTGAGACTGGGCATGGTGGCAGGGGCCTGTGATCTCAGCACCTGGGAGGCTGAAAACAGGCAAATTATGAGTTTTCAAATATTAGAAGAATATGTTCATGATCAATAGGGAGGCGGGTCATGCCCACACACTGCACTCTATAGAATGATTGTGAGGACAATATGCAATATGTCAACTTTCAAAGAAAAGAAAGGGGAAAAGAAAAAAAAAAGTAATGTGGATTTAGAAAGGTTAATGTCAAATTGTTTGATCAATCTTATATACCTATATGTATTAATCTAAACTGATCTGATGATGAAAATATGTAATATAACCATTGTTAAATTTAAACAATAAAAAAATTGAAACAAAAAAAGAAGAATATGTTCATGTATTTTGTACTATTCACAATGCAGTCCCTTTTACATTTCACTTGTAAGCTGCAGACAGTGAGTCTATCGCCTGTTTTCTAAATAAAACTTTACTAGAACTCAGGCGCGTTCCTTCATTTATACATTGTCTGTGGTGGCCATAGTTCAACAATAGCAGGAACAAATAGTTGCGACAGACTTGTGGCACGCACACACGAAATTTTTCTGGGTGACTTTGAAGAAAAATTGGTCAACCTCTGATGTAAGAATCAAAACTACGAGTCAAGCCCTGTCTCACAGCGCCTTCTGTGTCTATTTCTAAGTTACCGACATGATGTCACTGAGTAGGACTGGGAAGAGGTGTACAGCGGCTCGCTCCCATGAGCACTTCCAACATTCACCCGACACAGATCTAAGTCATTGCAGGGGCACCTATAATCTGACCATGAAAAACACTAAGAAGTGTTGGGTTTTTAGTGTGTCTTTTGCTTTTAATGCTGTCAGCTTGACTCATTTCAATAATGAGGCAGCCCCAGCTTCTGGTGTGCTGTGTCCTCCTTCAAAGCCACCATGAGATACGAAGTTCCGGCTTCCACTCACAGCTGCACCTGGGACTTCCCTCTTTGCTTCTCTGTGCATCGATCTCCCCTCTAGAACTTTTGGCTTTTTGCGTGGTCTTATCGTGAGGCTCGTCCAGAATTTGTATAAGTTGTGATTAAGAAGTGAGGTGATTATCTAAAGACTTGAAAACTGTTATAATGAAAGATAGATTGCCACCGCAAACCCTCAAAGCAGTCCCTCGTGGTCTGAACACACCTATGCCACCATTGTCACATCCCAAAGCAGTTCCAAAGTCACCTCTCATGAGCGTCTAGGGGGGCATTCAGGTTAGCTCAGTGGTGTAAGCCCTTGTGCCGGCAATCCCAGTCAGGTACAGGGGTTGGTGGTTCGATCCCCAGACCCATGGAAAAGGCAGCCTGAGCCAGCCCAAAAAAAACGTGCTTCTCATGAGTGTCTAGGGTTATTGAGGCCACCTTTATGTCCTGAACTAATTTTAAACCATTTCTTTTCCTTCATGGTCATTTTGGCCCTGTGGACAATCCAGCACTTGTGAGGTGCCAAGCCTGGTGAATAAGGTGCGTGGGGAGGCACCAAAAGGTTTTGCTCAGGAAACCTTGCTGTAAACACTTGGAAACTACGCAGGACCTCACAACAGCCACAAAAGTGCAAAGACACGAAAGACAAAGGCCAGAACCACTTCATAAAGTGGAAATAATGGTGGGCTCAAGGCTTTCAAAGTGAGGGCATAGTTAGCAGAATATTGTTGGCAATATGTCCTTAACTATCATGAAATTTTGAAGCATTCATTGTATATTTTGATTTTACCCTGTTTGCCTCAGGCCTTAGGTCAAGAGCTCTCACCATGTAGCACTGAGGGGCAGCTTGATTTCTTTTTTTGCATTTTTATAACTCATCCCTTGCTTTGAAAATCAATATTTATCCTTTTGCCTAGAGTGTCTTTCACTGACTCTACAGATTGAAGTTACTGATTTTTCCTGTCCAGACCTCGCAACTCGTAGTAGACATTAGGGTTTCCTTGTCTTCTAACAAAGCACAGCTTCTCAGGGCTGGGTCCTGGCAGCACGTGGGACAATCTGGGGGTGGAGGTAGTGAGAAGTTGGATTTAAATGTGTGTCAGATCCCTGCAGGAAAAGATGGCGACCTGAGCAGTTTGATTAAAGATCCATTTACAAAGCTACTATTACTGTATGCCTGGAGAATTCTTCGCTCAACCCTCCTCCTTCTCCTCCTCCTCCTCCTCCTCCTCTTCCTCCTCCTCCTCCTCTTCTTCCTTCTCTTCCTTCAGCCTAATGATGTTCCTCATAATTATGTTCCAGGATCTACAGAAGAAAACACAGAGCATGACAAAGTAGGGTGAGGGATTGGTATAATAAGTCAGGGGCAAACAGGACTCTGGGAGGAGCACGGAGATAAGGCTTGGTAAGGGGAGAAAAGGGCCAGACTGAGGGGTAAAAATCCAAAGACTAGAAACTCAGTCAACAGAGAACTTTCCCCTTCCTAAGTTCAAGAATAAGGATGATCCAGAAAGGAAGATCATTCTCCACTGGTTAGATTTCAGGGCAGTTTATATTCAAGTTAATGTTTTTCATTAGACAATGGGCCATTCCATTTCTACAACACTTTTCTCCTTAAATTTATTTTTTTTATTTTTTGTTTCAGTTTTGATGAACAGGTATGAGTTGTCCATACTAATAGAATGTGTGACCTAATTAGCATCTCAAGAAATGGAGAGCAATGAACAAAGCCCAGGGACAGCTGTGGTCTGTTACTGACAATCCCGGAAAGCTGGGGTAGGGGCGTCCCGGAAAGCTGGGACCCCAGGTGACGTACAGCAGCTTCCCCTGTGGCCTCTCTGGTTGCTGCTTCCTCCCCTGCTTGGAATGCTAATGGTTAACATCTGTATGAACCTAGCAATAGGGAAAAGGTGGAGGTTAGTAAAGATCGTGGTCATGGTCGTGACTATGCGCATGGTCCTCCTTCACTAAAGTAATTATGCACGAGATCACGCTCACTAGACAAAATCAAGCTGAGTTGGCTTTGGAATTCTTGGTTCACTGAGGGACGAATCTCAGTGAGTCCTCTGAGCTACCTTCATTGGGTCTTCTGATCGTTTCCTTCCGCATCGACTTATAACATACAAGTGGCGTGCAACGCAGACACAGAGACAACCAGGGGTGAGCTAAGAGAGGCCTGGCCGTGTGGGAGAAGTACGCCCAGAGTAGGCAAGATCACCGCTAATTCGGAGTAATGGGAAATTCCACCTCAAAAGAAAATGAGTCTGTCCATCTCATCCAGACATTGCTCAAGGGAGCGGGGGTAAAGGTAAAGCCAAAGAGCTTTGAAGAATTATTTTTCCTTGTAAAGAGACATTGTGATTGGTTTCAGCCTAAGGGACAAGCTGCTCTAGAATTAAGAGTTTGGAAGCAGGTTATGAAAGCTCTGCACAGGGGGCCCGGCGGGATGGCTCAGTGGTCTAAAGCGCCTGCTTGGGAAAGCTTGGGCGGCTTCAGGGACTGCAGTTCGATCCCCGGCACCACATGCTGTGCCAGTCCTGCCCTCGGGGTGGGCTGAGCCGGCCATAAAAATGAGTGAATAAACAAACAAAGGTTCTAAAACAAGAAAAATAAATAAATAAATTTAAAAAAAAAAAAAGAAGAAGAAGAAGAAAGCTCTGCACAGAGCACACCAGCCAGGAGAGCCCATCCCTGGCTCTGTGAAGAGTCAAATCTGCAGCCAGTTCCTCAGACTCAGGCAGGCAGCCTTCTCGGGGTTCAGCCACTGAGGACACTGCGGAACACGAAGGCAGCACCACATCTCTTAATTCATCCTTGTTGGGTGGAGAATCTAATGCAGAGAATCCAAAAACAAAGCAAACATGTCTGGCTCTAAAGGTAGCTAGTAAGGACCCAAGATTTAGGCTTAAAAGCTTCTCCAAATGATTTTAGCACAGAGCTTTCTTTTCAGTGAACTATGAAAAGCTAGTAGTATAACCATCTTGTACTTTGGTTTCTCCCTTTTCGCTCCCCTCCATTGCTCCCCCCCCCACCCCAGTTCCTTTTTCCTTTTGAACAACTTCTTCCCTCTTCACCGTATCTACTGCTCATTTGGGACCTCTTGTGCATTTTCAGTTCCTCACACCAGGCAGACAACACGATGCTTCCACAGTGGAGTCTGATTTATTTCACTTACGAGTATGGTTTCTAGCGGCATCCTTTTTGGAGTGCGATTCTCTTATTCCGTAGTACACCATGAACTACTCCGGCTCACCCAGCCACTCGCCCATGGGTCTTGATTACCATTCATCTCACTGACCAGTGACCATCCTGAGGGGCCCTCTTGGGCTCCCCGATAGTAAATGCACGAGGATGTGACTCGTTGCCACGCCCTTCTTTCTTGCAAGGCTTCGTAGTGCCAGGCCACACCTGACCCAAGGTCCTTGGCCTCACTGTTGGAGGACTGAAGTTGTGTCTGTGCCCAGCCTCGTCACTTCCCTCCGAGATCGGGGCAGCTTGGTAGACACGAGGGTAGGGCATCCTGGAAGCTACGTAGGGACTTCCCATAACTGCCTCCCTTGCCCAAGCTCTGACATTTAAATCTAACTCAGCTCTAATGCTGACCTGAAGACATCAATGAAACAGAGACTTTAAGGAAACTGTTTTCAAAGGCAGAATGACTTCCTCTCCAGCCAATGAGGAATCATTGTGGGGACAGCATCACTTGTCTCTGGCAGACCAAGTAACTAAGAAGGCATCAGTTGTATGACAAAGAATACAATCAATTAGGGCGAGGTAGAGCATGAAACAAACCTACCTAGAAATGTGTGGGACCATCAGGAAATTATAAACATCTCTGAAGTTTTATAGCAAAAAGGTTAATGGAAAGAAATGCCATGTTGTACGACTTAGAGTAACTAGCAAAATCTAATAATTTTTCTTTTTAGTTTTTTCCTTAATGTATTTTGTGTAGGGTTTCACTATGCAGCTCAGACTCAAAGTGAATCCTCCTGTGTTCAAGCCTCCCAGTGCTGGGATTACAGGCATGTACCAACATCAGTCAACGGCTCGGTGAACCCAGGGGCCGGGCTGGCGCAGTATGTGGTGCCAGGGATCGAACCCTGGTCCCTGCACTTGCTTAAGCAGGCACTTAGTCTACTGAGCTATCTCACTGGCCCTTACAATTTTTTAAAGAGTTGTCGGTATGAATTTGAAGTTCACTGTTGTGCCCATTGATTTGACAAGCACCTGAGTTTTTATATTTAATTTTTTTTAACTTTTTGCCTTTTTGAGACAGGGTCTCAGTATGCAATTCAGGCTGGCCTTGAGCTCACTTTTGTAGCCCAGGCTGGTCTCAAACTTGCACAGATCTTCCTATCTCAGCCTCCCAAGTGCTGGGATTACAGGTGTGTGTCACCAGGCCCGGCTCGTATTTCTATTTAAGACTATACAATAAAATAGGAATATTTTCTTGACTATATATGTATGAAGGGCCCTCAGTTTTACTAGACTATTTCTCTATGACTTCATATTCACACTACACAGATGCAGCCTACCATTTATAAACATAAACTTGCTGAAGTATGAAAAACACACTTGATGGCAGAATTGTGAGAGTTCAACAGGAAACAGAATGATAGCTTGTCCTAGGCTGAAGGATAAGGGTATTTTGGCTTCATTTGGTTTGGTTTGGTTTGGTTTGGTTTGTGTTGTTTTGCATGTAATTATATCTCAGCAATTTCAGAGCCCACGAGTCTTCCGGCAGAAGCGGCCTGGAAGTGCTGCTGCGTTCCACGCTTCTTTGCTCCTCAGGCACCCAAAGCCACATCGCAGCATCACGTTTTGGAAACGTTATGGAGCAGTGGTGAGGCGAGAGCAGGCCTGGTTGCCTCCTTCCGAGGAGGAGGGCAGGCCTCACTGAGCTCTGGGTCTGTGGAATCGGGAGGCAAAGCAGCCGCTTATCTGAATTTGCTAAAGCACCGTGCTCCCACCCGCTGGCGTTGCAGGCTCCAGCGAGCGTCCTGGAAGCCGTCAGTGCTCTGAGAACCTGAACTGCGTCTATTTGAGCTTCACATTTAATGGAAGACTGAATAGAACTCAAAGAGCGTTTAATGTGCTTTAAGTCTCTGAGATCAGGGCAATCAGGATTTTAAATCTGCCGCACAGAGCAAGCTCTAGAATAAGCCGTGTTAGCAATCTCCCCGCTCCTGCTTCTTCTGCTCTGTCTCTCTCCCGCGCTCTTTCCCCAAATCGCTCTGCTCCACCTGTCCTGCAGAGGCCTGCTTCCCTGTGCATTAAATTAGCCCCACTCATCCCATCTCATTGCTTTTGGATTTTTTTTATAAAATATTTTTTTCTAATATTATAGATAAATATTTCTCTCTGCCTCTCACTTTGTATACATAAACTATTTTTGTTAGATTATTTCCCTTCTGAAACCTTTTACATTTTACAAATCATTGTCTATTTAATTATTTTTATTGTTATAGTTGATTATTTATCATCCCATAATCAGAATTTTCCATCACTGCCTATGAACTATTTCTGTGTTTTCCTTGTTTCTGCTTAATGCCTCTAAATTACATGGCTCTCTTCCAACCCAACAGTCATATCACCATTTAACCCTGGAAGACGTCTTGTTCTTTCTTTGTTTCTTTTCTTCTACATTCTTTCTAGCTTTTTCAACAATGCCCAATTCACAGCCACATGTTTTTCGATTTTATGTGTCTCAGTGTAGGTAGAATAGAGTCTAGTCCTTTCTTCTTTCCCAGCTCTCTTCTTTATTATTACTAGGGACAACTATCTGAAAACTCTAGGAGCTAACTGTCTAACACTTCCTCACCTGTCTTCCTGACCATTCTTATTTTCAAGAATGAAAACAACTTGATATTTAGCCACTGGAACGCTCTCTTGTTCTCTCCCCCTTCCTTGTGGATTCCAATACCTTCTGTTCTTTGTCTTTGTCTGTCCTCTGAGCCAACCGCTGCACCACTGTGGCAGAGCGGCAGGCACTCAACAAAATGATCAAAGAGTCAGGGAAGTGAGCCACACGAAAGGCCCTGGCACGGGTCCTGCTGGGCGCCGCTCCTCAGCTCCTCACCCACCGCAGCAGGAAGCCCCCAGACAGAAGTGATTTCATCAGACACACCAGGATATGTGATTTTTACTTGTTTGAATGGATGCTCATGAAATCGACCAAAGACATGCAATGCTTTTTTAAAATTCTCCGACCTGCACTGAATGAGGGAAGCTCTGGAAGAGGATAGCAGAACGCCCAAATTCCACTGGCAAAAAGCAGACTGATAAAACCACTCGGCTAAAAACACGTGCTGGGTTTAAAAAAAAAAAAAAAAAAGGATGACTCACAGGGTGGACATGAGGATCTGGGGAACAGAACCGAGGCCACAGAGGCCTGAAGAGGTGCAGGAGGCAGTGCTGTGGGCCTTTCCCACCCAGACCCATGAACCCCAAGTGGATTATTCCCAGAAAGCCTAGGAATGCAGCATGACCAAGCCTGATGGCAGCCTGTGGCCCCAAGCAGAGGACCTGGTGACACTGAGAACACACAAGAGCTACGGGAAAATTAACTCGTGTCATTTTTACTGCAGTTCATGGTAGTCTGTTGTACGTTAGAGAATTTGCATATTTTCCAATATTCATTTACACTATCTTATTTCATTGTCCTTTTTTACTGTTCATGGACCATTTTACATCTTTCACTGTTTTAGTTTCAATACACTCTTCTCAAAAACCAATAGGTCACAGATGAAATTAAATAAGAAATTAAACAATATCTACAATCCAGCCCGAACTGAGACTCAACTTGCCGGTGTCTGTGAGATGCAATGAATCCAATTCCCAGAGGAAAATTTATAGCCATGAACTGACACATTCGGAGAACAGAAGAACAAATAAACGCCATGATACCGCGCCTCAAGATTCTAGAAAAAGACTATAACAACCCAAAGCCCAGAGAAGGTAGGAAATTATAAAGATGAGAGCAGAAATTAATGAAATTGAGACAAAACAAGAACACGAGGAATTAATGAATCAAAGAGTTGGTTCTGGGCCAGGGAGATAGCTCCATGGTGTAAGCGCCTGCCTGGAAAGTGCAAAGGTCCTGAGTTTGATCTCTTGTACCGCAAAAAAAAAAAAAGAGTTGGTTCTTTGAAATACTAAAGAAAATTGACATTGGGGCCAGTGAGATAGTTCAGTAGTCTAAAAGGCCTGCTTCAACAACCTTAGGCAGGCACAGGGGACTGCAGTACGATCCCTGGCACCACATGCTGTGCCAACCCTGCCCTCAGGCTGGGCTGAGCTGGCAGGAAAAAGAAATCGATAAACTCTTACCCAACCTCATCAACAAAAAAAAAAAAAGAAAGAAAGAAAGAAAGAAAAAGCTGAATTCAAGCAATAAGAAATAAAGGGGTAAAATTACTACAGATCCTGTGGAAATTCAGAAGATCGACCACACTACTTCAACACTATTTACTCTCACAGCGTGAAAAGCACACACACACAAAAATACACAGATTCCTCGATACGTACAAGTTACCAAAGCTGAAGATATAAACATTCTGAATAACAAAGCATCAGTCAATAAAATTAAAAAATAAAAAAACTTACCAATAAATAAAAGCTAAGGTCCTAATGGATTCACAGGTTAAATTTACATGAAATTTAGAGATTTAACCCCAATGCCCTTCAAATTCTTCAATGAAATTCAAAAGGAAGTAATATTGCATTATTCATTTCTGAAGTCAAGTATTACACTGATACTAAAACCAGAGAAAGAGCCAGCCAAATAAAAGAACTACAGGCCAACCTCCCCCTTCACGAACATAGATTCAAATGTCCTCAGTAAAAAATACTAACAAATATGCTGCTGCAAATCATCAGAAAGACTGTACAGCATACCTACGTAGGACTCATACCTGAGATGCAGGGATGCTTAAACAAACAAAAATCTATAAATGGAATACGCCACATCAGTGGAGTGAGAAACAGGAACAACACCCATTCATGTAAAAAAAACTACAGAAAATTAGAATAATTTCTGTAGAGCCTATACCTCAATCTTACAATAGCCATCTATGAAAACCCAAGCCAACATCATTCTAAATGGAGAAAAATTGAAAGCTTTTACCATAAAAGGAAAAGATGTCTACTATCTCCATTCCTATTCTACACAGTTCTGGAACTATTGGACAGAGCCATTAGACAAGAGAAAAATAAAAGGAATAAGAATTGGAAAAGAGGAACATAAACTATCATTATTCACAGATGATATCATATTTTACATGGAAGACCAAAACAGAAACAAAACTCCACTAAGACACTCCTAATTAGGTCAGGATTCAAATCTTGTCAGACGCCGTGCCACAAACATTCTCCCTCTTGGTTTCCCAGGCACCCTGTCCCCAAACTCTCTCCTCCTTGACCCCGCACAGAGCCAGTCCCAAAGCCACAGAACAGGTTCACCTGACTTTGACCTGGACAGGCAACCGTGGAAACTCTCCTTTGTTAATTGAAAGTCCCCTGCAGACCAGGCAGCCCTATTAAGATTAGCTCTCGCTCAACTGTTCCAGGTCCCTCCCCGCAACACATAATCTGGCTGTTACCAGGCTGTTCCAGCCATATTTACCCTTCCTGAAAGATCCTATATAGTCTCCCGCACCCCCTTTGTTCACTGCTGTCTTGGCCCACTAGACAGCCAGCCCGCTTGATGTCCCCAATAAATCTTCTACCCGGGTCAGACTGCCTGGTCTGCTGGTTGCATGTGTTTGAACCTAACAACTCCTACAATTAATAAACAAATTCAGTAGCATAGCAGGATACAAAATCAACAGCCAAAAATTAATAGCATTCCTCTACACAAACATTCTCTCAGGCTTTCACAGAGAGCAAATTGGTCACGCAATGGCTGTGGCTCACCCAGATGGCTGACACGACAAACCATCTACAAACTGCTATACATGGTTTTAGGGTAAATCCTGAAGGATCTGACTGACCTTGTCAGATACAAAAGTTACACTTTTTGTGACATAGGTCTTGTTTTACCTTGGTCTTAACCAGTCAGCAGAAAAATCTAGCCACAAGATATAAAAAGTAAAGCCATATTAATATGCTGAGCTGTGAAAGGCTCAAATCAAAAACTTCTGACATTGCCAGTTCTGCTGATAACCCAGTACTGTTATGGACAATTGGACTATATTGGGATATTTTTCTGAATTCATGCACCTATACTATTCGAATGAGAACAGAGATGGGAACACCCATCTCTGACAAAACAAAACAAAAAAGGGGGATATAAATGAAGGACCATTTTGTAATTATATATATATACACACATATATATATATACATGTATATGCTAAATAGTTAGAAGAGATATACAGCTACTTTCTCTCAACTCAATGAGAAGAAAGATTTGTACTAATAGTGTTTAGGTAAGATATCATGTCTGCATCTTGTACTCTAAATAACTACTATGAAGACAACAATATGCAATGTATTAATTATTGTAACTGTGCTGCTAACCTGTTTAGAAACTCTCATTGATGTTTCTTTCTCGTTAAAATTAATTTTTAAAAATTCAATGAGAAAAAAATTAAAGAAAGCACACCTTTCACAATAGCATTCCAAAACATGGAATACTTTGAAATTACCCCAACAAAGGAAGTAAAATATCTATACAGTGAAAATTGCAACACTCTGGGGACAAAAAAGAGATCAGACAAGATTTCAGAAAATATGAAGATATTCTTCGTTCTTCAATAGTAAGAACTAACTTTGTGAAAATGGTCATACTACTAAGATTATTATACAGAGGTAACACGATCCCTTTCAGAATACCATCAGTATGCCACACAGATCTAGGAGGATCACTGCAAGTCCAACCTGCATAGAGATCCTATACCAAATATACAAAAAAATTAAAAGCAAATAAAAAGTTTAAAATGTTACAGTTTCTGCTTTCAACATTTTTTTGTTGTTGTTGTTTTGTGGGACCAGGGTTCAAAGTCATGACCTTGCACTTGCCAGGCAGGCACTTGTGCCATGAAGCTATCTTGCCAGCCCCTTCAACATTCACATTATACTAATACAAAATGGCAAAAAGAAGAAAAGAAAGAAAAATTGGGAAATGGTAGATGCATACCTGTGTCACAGAACTTAAGAGAACAAAATTAGTGTATTCCTCGGTTGTATTTGCCCAGGTGTTTGTGGTTTTGCTGCTCTCCCTTCGTTCCTAATATTCTAACATTTTCTCTAGAATCATCACCACCCTTCACTCTGCAGATCAGTTGGCAATGACTTACCTTCATCTTCCTTCATTTTAGATGTCTTACTTTGTCTTCACCCTTTCACGGGAAGCTAGACGCGTTCTCCCTGGACCCCTTTAGTTTCCAAGAAACTTCTTCTTGGTGTCTTCATTCAGAACATTTAAACAGAGCTCACGTCCCTGTTTTGGGACATGGGGAGCTGGCAACAACAGTGCGCCCACCCTGGAAAGCAGAAGGGGTCAAGCAAGCAACAAGGGCGCAGTTGTTGGAGCCCTTCGCAGGCTGAAACCTAAGGACAGGCAGGGCTTGCTGGAAGAGCTGGGCTGAGGGCTTGTGCAGCCGGCCACTGCTAAGAAGAACGAAGCTAAAATTCCTTAGCAATTGTCAAGCGGTGGGCTGGGCAGAGTGCAGAGCCGGGGAGGTGGCTCAGAAACAGGGGGGTTCACACCTGCCTGCCCTTAGGCTTTTCAGCATGGCCCCAGCTGGGTGTTCGTGAAGAATAAAGGTCAGAGTCTAAGAGAGCACCCCTAACGTTTTTCTAGGAGAAGCACAAACAGAACTTTATTCAGTTGATGTACATCGTAATAAGTTGTCCCCTGTGTAGAATATACAGGCAGTGGAGGGCTTTTTACTAAGTTCGTGTTGAGAGCAGCCGACAGAGCCAAGCACCGTTATGGCTTCTGAGCTCATATCATTGCTGTCCGGTGTCCCCAAGCTGGGCATAGCTCAAGTCTAGACGGACTACATCATAATCTTCAAATCTTGCAGATTTCCCAGGCCGTGGCCATTGTCCCAGGGATTTGGCCCACGCCACCAAGGCGGGCTTGATGCCTGCTGTAGAAAGCCATGCACAAGCCTCCTCGCCTTTCCCTGAGTTGCTATAGCCCTGTGCTGCAGCTTGCAGGGCCTCACAGGTTAAGGTAATGTGTGACAGGACAGGCAGGAGATGCCAGGGCTGCGCGGGGGAAGCCCCGAACCAAACTGCTGGGTTTCCACGGGGACTCCCTCCGCAGAGGAGCGCCCTGGAGGACCGGCCTAAGGGTCAGTCTCTGTCGCCATCTAGCAGTGGAAGTGCCCTTCGCATCCTCCGGTGTAATGATAGAAGGTCCATAGCGCAGCAGGACTCAGTTCATTTTCTGAACGCTTTTTCTCTTTTTCTTTGGACTTTTTCCACCCAGAACTTTATTCCGTGGTCAATCTAGCACTGTGGCTGTGATCTTCACTTAGCTATGAAAACCCAGTCTTCTTTCTGTTCATTTCTCTTATTAAGGTTGCTGCAAATGAAATCTTTATGCCTTCATAACCTTATCCAAAGGAAAGGTGAGACTGCCTCTCTTACCTGACCTTTCTCCTTCCACACCATATTGTGAAGCCCAAACCTGAGAGGTCTCCACACCCTCACACTGAGGAAAGCCCACCTTCTGATGAGGCAAGATGGCAGAAGGACAACTTCCGGCCAAATCCTGTGCAAAGGCATCACTGCCAAGGGACAGTTACAGAATCCTACTCTTAAAAACCATAGTTCAAAACAGTCGACTCTGTAAATGAGGCCTTCTAGTGGACATGAGACAGAGTTCAAGAAATTCTCAGTGACAGAGCACCAAGGTGTGCGTCAAAGTTGAATACAAAACACTTAGACATCAGCAGAGACAGTCTAAGCTCAGCATGATTGGCACTACTGTTCACTACTCAAATCAGGTCATAAAAAACATGAAAATCCATGATGTTAAGAATGACAAAGGTGGGCCCGGCGGGATGGCTCAGTGGTCTAAAGCGCCTGCTTGGGAAAGCTTGGGTGGCTTCAGGGACCGCAGTTCAATCCCCGGCACCACATGCTGCACCAGCCCTGCCCTTGGGACGGGCTGAGCCGGCCATAAAAATGAGTGAATAAACAAACAAAGGTTCTGAAACAAGAAAAAAAAAATACATAAATAAAATTTTAAAATCTTTTTAAAAAATGATAAAGGCATGGCCAGCTGAATAGCTCAGTGGATTAAAGTGCCTGCAATCAGGTGCAGGGGCCAGGAGTTCAATCCCCAGGCCTGCCGTGCCGGCCCCACCGCCGGGGTGCACTGAGGGCAGCTGAGACTGGGCGTGGTGGCTCACATCTGTAACCCCAGCTCTTGCGAGGCTGTCAACAGGTGGATCACTATGAGTCTGATCTAGTAGTGAGACCCTGAACACCCTGTCCCTATAGACCCTTCCCTAAAATACAAAAAACATTGGAGTCACAAAGAATTAGGAAATCTTTCTAATGAAAATGACATTCAAATGAACTCAGAAAAATATAAACAGTGAAGTCTGAGTATAACAAAATGTGGGTGGGAAAAGGAAAACGAAAATGGTTTTAGCAACTCCAAAATAGTTTAGGTTTAAAGAAGAGACAGATGAAGCCGGGGGCTAGAGATGGAGGCCTCACACAGGAGGCTAAGGACTGTGAACCTCATTCTACCATCGACAGGGCCATCCACAGGTTGGCCACAAGGGGGCACCACAGGCAGCTTCACTTTTAGAAAGAATATGTGACGGAAGGGATGATTGGAGGGGCACAAAACTGGAGGGAATGATCATCTTTCCACCTCCACGAAGTCTACCACTCTCGTTTCTATCACAGGTCTTTATTTGGCTCTTTAAATTCTCTATAGTGTGATGCCCTATGACGCTATCAATGATATCAAGGGGAAATGGAGGTAGGATGAGGAAAGTAGAGGCAAGAGAGGAAAGCTGAGGTCGGGCGGAAGTCTTCTCTCTCTTGATGGGAGGAAGAGAACGGAACTATCACCACGCGGACACTTACTCGTGCTTTTGCAAAGTTAGTATCATGAGACCCAACAAGGCCAGCTAGCAACTAATGGCTGAAATTGTCTTAGGCAAGATGTTTTTCTCGAGACCAACTTCAGCAGCTCCCTACAATTTAGGTTTCTCATACTAAAGAAACCAGGAGACACTTAACCTTGCATGTCTGCTTTATTTAACTTGTCATTCCTATAAGACTCAAAAAAATATCCTTTCTGTATCAGAGTAGTGCTTCATGGTGTATATACACCAAATTTGTGGGAGTAGAGGGGTTGCCTGAACAACATTTTTATCATTAATGATGAACATAAAAAATTACTCTAAGTGACAAAAAAAATAAAAATGGTCAAAATCTCATATCAATATTTTTTTAAAAAATTACACAGAACCAACTGAATTCACGAGTAAAAGGCACACCATTAGGCACTTAGGAGCCTTCAGGGATAAATTATATATATATATATACCCTTGTCTTGAGAAGTTGGAACTTAGCATCAGAAAGTTGTAGGAATACTGCTATGTTATAAAAGTGGCAAAATATCATGTTGTCCTAGAGAAGTTGTGAGGTGAGGAGGATTAACAGCAACATGGCACAGGTGGAGGTTGGCTAGATTTTAAAGCAGTAGAAGGCTTTTCACTGGTGGAACTGGATAGAAGGAAAAGCCCCTCTCTGCAGAGAAATGTTATAGGTTGAACTACTTCCCAAAAAAATGTGTGTTGATGCTCTAACCACTGAAATATTTAAGGACTTACTAGTTAACGTAGGCTGATTTAACAGAATGCCATACAACCCCAACTTATTTCTCACCGCTTTTGGAGGCTGGAAGTCCAAGACCAGGATATAAGTATGGTCAGGTCTGATTGAGCGCGCTCTTCTGGGTTACATACTACTGGCTTTTGTACCTTCACATAATACAGTGCGGGAGCTCTCTGGGGTCTCTCTCTGCAAGAGCAATAACCCCATCATGAGGACTGCACTCTCAGTTTCAGTACCTAATTATCTTCCAAGGGCCCTATCTTCTAACACTATCACCTTGTGAGAAAAACGTGTAAGGAATTCAGCATGTGAATTTTAGAAGGATGCAAACATTCAGGCCATAAATAATGTGACCTCATTTGGAATCAAATTAACATACAGTCATACCGGATTAGTATGTCCTGTCCTCATAAGAATATAGAAATTTATACAGATAACTAAGAGTATAAAGATGAAGGCAAAGGTGAGAGTGATGCTTCTACAGACCAAGTGCACCAATGGCTGCCAAAAGTCTCCTGGAAGACTCTTCCCCTAGAGCCTCTAGAGAGAATATAACCCCACTGACAACTTCATTTTATCCTGCTAGCCTCCAAATTGTGAACAATACATTTTTATTTTTTAAACCACTTACTCTGTGGTTCTTTGCTATGGAAACCTTAAGAAACTAATTTTTAAATAAGGAAACAGACCTAATTTACAGATGGAAAGTGTAGGATTTATTCTGAAAAAGTAGGTCTTAGCTGAAAAATAGTATATATAAAGACCAACCGAGGGCCGGCAAGATGGCCCAGCAGTCTAAAGTGCCTGCTTAGGCAAGTTTAGGCAACCATAGGGACCATGGCTTGATCCCCAACACCACATACTGCTCTAGCCCCACTCCCAGGGCAGGCTGAGCCAGCCATAATAATTAAAAACAAAAAAGACTGTTATGGTTTATGTCCAGTTGTCCCCCCCCCCAAAGCCTCATGCAATCATGGGGCAGGGACTTCTAGATTCTGAGACTTGACTCGTGATCCACTGGAATTATGTGTTTTAGTACTGATGGGACTATATGTCTGAGTACTGCTGGGATTATGGGCAAATATGCTAAGGCAGAGAGCCTGAATATAACATAAAGAGAGACACAGAGATAGATTCACACTGTTGCTCTCTGCTGCCCTGGCTGGTCGGTGGCCTCTGTCACCATTTTGTTGCTGTTCCGCCACCATGAACTGCTTGCTCTCTGCCATGTGCCTCTCTGCCTCGGATCCAGCCGAGTATGGACTGAAACCTCCACTAACTGTGAGCTAAATAAACCTTTCCTTCTTTCATTTTGGGTGTTGGGTATTTGTCCCAGCAATGATGGAAGAGTAACTGAGACGAAGAGCAAGAGTACAAGTTACTCTTTCAAGTAGTAGGACTCATACTATGGAGCTTGAGGGTCTTTATCTGTAGGATTATTTGAAAGGGAAATGAAGAAAGATTTAAGATAAAGCATCTGAAGAACTTACAGAAAAGGTAGCAGTTCTCAAGATATGGTGCTATCTTGAGACAAGGTGGGGACATCACAGTGGTCATG
This sequence comes from Myocastor coypus, assembly GCA_004027025.1. Classification (NCBI taxonomy): domain Eukaryota; kingdom Metazoa; phylum Chordata; class Mammalia; order Rodentia; family Myocastoridae; genus Myocastor; species Myocastor coypus. The sequence continues at coordinate 1,592 of PVJA010029328.1, read as the reverse complement.
GAAATGAAGCAATGGATTTGAGAAAGGCGGAGGGAGAGTTGTTGACAAGTGGAGACAAATTAGATGAAGGAAGCACAAAAATAACTTGTACATTTTACTCTTGGAGATAGGATGTATACCAAATTTAATCCACTCGTCTGTTGATGGTCTTTAAGCTGCTGCCAAGATTTAGCTATTGTGAGTTGGGCTCCTATACACACAGACGTGCGCGCATCATCATAACGTGATGCCTTTCCTCTAACTCTTTCAAGAAGATATGAAGAAAGCTATAGCTAGGTCAAATAATCTTTCCATAACTAGTATTTTTAAGAAATCCCCTTTCGGGGCCCGGCGGGATGGCTCAGTGGTCTAAAGCGCCTGCTTGGGGAAGCTTGGGTGGCTTCAGGGACCACGGTTCGATCCCTGGCACCACATGGTGCGCCAGCCCTGCCCTCGGGGTGGGCTGAGCTGGCCATAAAAATGAGTGAATAAACAAACAAAGGTTCTGAAATAAGAATAAAAATAAATAAATAAAATAAAAAATTCTTAAAAAAAAAAAAAAAAAGAAATCCCCTTTGTAATTTTTCATAGTAGTTACATTTGATGATAGCCATTCTTTGTGGAATAAGATAAAACTTCAGTTGTTGGCCAGGGCTCGTGTCCCTGTTCAGGAACCAAATGTAAGGAGCCAAGGGTCTCGGTGTGATCTGTCCTATCTAGGGCGAAGCAGCAAGAGGAATGAGGAAAAATAGACAAGAAGACAAGAGCCGGGTTAGGCCGTGACGTGTCTGCCTGGTTGGTGAGGTGACTCCGAGCAACAACATGGACGTTTAGACCTTTGCAAAGTTGGTAACACGTGACACAAGGTTGCCTTGTGACTAACAGCTGGCGCTAACCAGTCAGGATGCTTTCTCAGGACCAAGGGAGCTGGTCTGCTGTAGGTACTGAGGCCTACTCCTGTTCACACACATTTGAGCAGTTTTCTAGCTTCCATGGCTTCCCATAAACAATGTTGTTTTGATGTGTGTTTCTCTAATGATCAATGAGGCTGAACGCTATTTCCTGTACCTATTTGTATATCATCTATTAGAAGTGTCTATTCATTTCAATTGTCAATTTTTTATTAAATCTTTTGTTTTGCGGGACTTTTTTCTTTTAGTTATTTGTATATTCTAGAAATCAACCCTTTGCATGAGGAGTAACCGGCAACAAGTTCCTCCATTCTGTAGAATTTTTCTTCTTCCTGTCAGTTGTTTCTTTTGCTGCACAAAGCCTTCCTAATTTGATACAATCCGATTTGTTTATCTTTTTATGCTACTGTCTATACAACTGGGGTTCTGTCCAGGAAGCTCTGGCCCATGTCTATGTCTTCAAGAGTTTCACCCATTTCATCTTCCAGCATAATTCTCCAAACCCTGAACTCAGCCAGAATTTCTGGTGGCTCCATTCACTGTAGACCCACTGGCCCCGGTCATGCCATGTCCAACTGTAGACCCGCTGGCCCCGGTCATGCCATGTCCAACTGTAGACCCGCTGGCCCCGGTCATGCCATGTCCAACTGTAGACCCGCTGGCCCCGGTCATGCCATGTCCAACTGTAGACCCGCTGGCCCC
>PVJA010029327.1:0-26762 GCA_004027025.1 Myocastor coypus | reverse complement strand
GCCACCACACCCGGCTTTAGCATAGTTTCATATCTTGTGCTAAAGCTTAAATCTCAGTTCAAAAGATTAATTCAGTCTTCTAGTAAATATTAGGAATATCTCCAAACGTTTTCTGCTGGCTCACGATACTGTAACATGTAGATGTTACAATACACACACACACACACACACACACACTCTCAAAAATTCTACCTGAGAAGTAGCAGTCTAATACTGTTAAAATTGGTAAATTATAAGGAGGTGTAAAGAGCCTTTCATAACCCACTGAATATATAGGCCTATGTGCTCAGTGCTTATAACTAAGAAGGACACAATTGCTGCCTTAGATGACACTGCCATTGTCTTAACTACTTTCTTATTGCTGAGACAAAATATCCAACACTAATGAGTTAAAAGAAGAGAGGTTTATTTTAGCTCATAGTTTATAAAGGTTTTAGTCCACAGTCAGATGGCCTTAAGGCAGAGCAGCATGGTAGAGGAAAAATAGTTTGTGGCATGGCAGGGAGGGGGCAGTGAGACTTCCTTCTTCCTTTCCTTTTTATTCCACGTGGAGCACAAGCCTATTGGTTGGCGCTGCCATACCCAGGGTGAGAATTCCTTCTTCAGTAAATCCATCATCCACCCCCAGAAGTGTGTTAAACCAATCAGCAGACTTATCTAGTATCACACACCTATCATTGCTCCTAAAAGCCTTAACAGCAGTTAATGATGGAAAGAAGCAAACCTAGAAATGCTTGAAACATGAACCATAATAAACCTTAAACTGCGTTTGTGAGGCATTTTGTCCTAGCGAAGAGAAAGGGACTGACTATAACAGATTTTAGTACTGGAGAAGTGAAGTCATTGCTACAACTCTCTGACCATGTGGTTTAGAAGCTTCTAGAATTATTTATGGAAAGAGTTTGGAAAAGTTTGAAGATGCCTACTAGGAAGGCCCTAGAATGATGTAGGCCATGGTTAACAGGAGATTTTGGTTAGCGCCCAGAAGATTGGAATTCTCATATAAATGCAGATCTTAAAGACTAGGGGGGTTCAGGAGGTCTCAGTTGGGAGCCAAGATTTCATTGTCAGCTTGACTGAAGACCGTGTGTGTGACGATCTGACTGAAAATTTGTCTACATTTCACTTATGTCCTGAGACTTCGCAGGTGATTGAGATTAAGGGTTGTGGACTAATTAATCTAGTCAAGGAAACTTCAAGGTAACCCAATGTTGAGGTTGTTACTTGAGTACTGCTGGCAGCTTTTAGCTATACCTACCATGAGAATTAGGGCCAATAACCAGAGCAGTATAATTTGAAAGATTGTGCTAGTGGCAAGAAAGGAACCTTCTGTAATGTTGATTCCTGTAAAATTTTGTCCCAGGACTGGTTGGTTGCTGAAAAGCTTAACATTGAAAAGAAGCCAAATATTTTATATCAGGACAATAGGAAACATTCCTTGAAGGCATCTCAGAGATGTGCAAGACCCTACCCTTGGCAGGCTCAAGGGTGCAAGCTGTAAAGTGTTCATCTGAGAAGAGAAACAGGATAATGTGCTTGAGAAGGGACACCTTGGGAATTGGCTCCCTAGGATTCAGTTTACAGTGCCTAGCCATGCAGGCACTCAGAGGCTTCTGCAGCCATGATTCAAAGAGGCCCAGCCTCTGCTTGAGTTGCTGGCAGACCTTGGCATCATCTGTGTGATACTGGCATGCAGAATGCAAGTGTTGTCTACTCAGATTTCAGAAGAAGGCCTGTGAGGCCTGAGAGGGTAGGCGCTATGAGAGCGAAGCCAAAAGTGGAATGAAGACCCCAGCAAGTTGGAGATGCCATGCTTGTGTAATGTCAACTAAGGATAGCCACAGGCAGTTAAATAAAGCCGCCCAAGACAGTATCCATGAGGTCTGTACTGTATTTCCATAAGGCAAGCTTGTCTTGCTGGTTGTATATTTTTTTCTGTCCTCATATTCCTCCTTGTTAGAATAGAAACATTGATCCTGTTATCATATTGCAGAAATGCTTAATTTTCTCTTTGATATTTACAGCTAAGTTTGTTTTGAGTCTTAGAGAAAACTTTGCCCATGGACTCTCTAGTGGTGCCAAAACTATTGGTGGTGCCTAGAGATGGATTAAATACATTTTGCATGAAGAGATGTGCATGAACCTTTTGAGGGCCTGACCAGAGTGTTATTGCTTCTATCAAGAATGGTCCCCCACTAAAAAAAGGATGACCCGCACAGTGCCCAAGTACAGGTCTCTTGGAAGGTGATTGGTACATGAGGCCACTAAGCTAAATGTGGTGTTAGGAAGTGAGGTCTGGTGAGAAGATGCGGGTCCCTCAGAGAGCGACCTATAAATGTCACCCCGACCCCACTTCTTCCCTCTCCCTCTGCTTTCTGGCCACCATATGGGAGCAGCTTTCCTCTACTCAGGCACTTCCACCATGCTATTTCTGCACTGGCACTGGCCAAATACAGACTGAAACTTAAAAGAAACTTCTCTGCCTTAAAGTTGCTGATGATGAATATTTTTCCCAGTGATGGGAAGGTTCCCCAACTCAGGTTTAGAGGTGAAGGATTTAAGGCCTTCCTCAAGAGGTGACATCTGCATTCCTGAACAGAATAAGTGGCAAACTAGGGGGGGGCACTCAGATGTGCTGCCACACACATGGACCACCCAACTAAGATGTGAGAAAATAGATGTCTTCTAGGAGTTGCTTATATTTTGAAATGAAAAGACAATGGGACACAAATAAGCAAGATGTGTCCCTCAGCTACAAAGCTGGTTCACACTTGGCTGCCACTTTTCTCTTCAGTGCCAGTGGACATACAAAGAGCATCCAAAGAGCACATTTACAGAACAGCTCCAACATAAAAATCAGAGAGCTAATTCAATAAGCAGAAGAGTGAAAATAAGAAGCAGCACCACAATGTAGGGAATGAAAGATAGCTTTCAAAAAAATTAATAAACTTAAGCCAGATGACTGTCTACTTCACAAGGAATTTTTTTTTTTTTTTTGTATCCAGACATGTAGAATGTGTCAAGAGATATTTTCTATGTTGAAGGTTAAGTTGTTGCATCTGGCCCCTCTTACAACCAAGTGGACAAAGTGTTGACTGGGTCTCTTTTGATTTGAGATAAGCTGTTCCTCATTTGGAAGCTACTCTGGTTTATAGACCAAAGAGCCCTCTGATGAAGGGGAGTCTGGGCCCTACTGAAGAGTTGTACGCTGATGTGAGTCTTTCTTCCAGCCTTTCTCAAAGGGACTCAGTGCCTGTAATCAGGACAACTATACATCAGGGAAAAAGAAATAAGTGGACCTTTGGGGAAACTATTAGACACAGACACTGAGCTGACCTTAACACCAGAAGAAACAAAATGTGACCATAGCCTACAAATCAGAGTACAGGTTTATGGATGTTAGGTGATCACTAGGATTTTAACCTAGGTTCCATCTCACAGTGAGATCACTGCATTTCCGAATCCACTCTGTGGTTCTTCCTTTAGCTTTGGGATGAATAATTGGAATGATACTTAGCAACTCATGGAATTCTCATACTGGTTCCTTGACATGTGGAATGAGGGCCACGTGGAAAAGATTAGAACTGCTTCTAATGAGGAAAATAATAAATCAAAAGCAATATTGCATTTCTGGAAATATTTCAAAGACTAGTGTAACCATCAAAGACCTGAAAGATTGAAAGAGGGTGAGTTATTTTCAATACATGTCCATTCAGCTTACCTATTGTACCTGTGCAGAAGACAGGTGAATTTTGAAGAATGATGGTGGAATGCCATCAGCTTAACCAGTGATGATTCTGACTGTGGCTGCTATGTAAGATATGATCATATATAAGCAACTTATAAAGATCCTCATATCCCTCTATGGTATGCTAAAGTCTTTCTTCCACCTCTGTGCATAACACCTAACAGAAGCAGTTCATTTCTAGCATAGAAGGCCAGCAATATACCTGTACATTCCTATTGCAGACATAAAGCTCCCTTTTCGCCCTACATTAGGATTGGGTTTTCAGAGATCTTAACTTCCTTTCATTTCTGCAAGATACTACACTGATTCATCATACATGATGGCATGCTGACTGAACCAAGCAGGCGAGGAGTAGCAGTCGCTCTAATCTTTTTTTTTTTTTTTTTTTTTTAAGAATTTTTTATTTTGGGGGCCCGGCAGGATGGCTCAGTGGTCTAAAGCGCCTGCTTAGGAAAAGCTTAGGCGGCTGCAGGAGCTGTGGTTCGATCCCTGGCACCACATGCTGTGCCAGCCCTGCCCTCAGGGCAGGCTGAGCCGGCCATAAAAATAACAAAACAAACAAATGTTCTGAAACAAGAAAATAAATAAATAAATAAATATTTTTTAAAAAGAATTTTGTATTTATGTTTATTTATTTTTTAAATTTATTTTTTTCTTGTTTCAGAACCTTTGTTTGTTTATTCACTCATTTTTATGGCCGGCTCAGCCCGCCCCGAGGGCAGGGCTGGCGCAACATGTGGTGCCGGGGATCGAACCGCGGTCCCTAAAGCCACCCAAGCTCCCAAGCAGGTGCTTTAGACCACTGAGCCATCCTTTCGGGCCCCTCTTGGGATTCTGAGTGTGTCACCTATGGGCTTTTATCAGCAGAACTGACAAGCTGCTAGGTTTTTGTGGGGCCCAGGACAAAAGAAGGCTCTCCTGTGGGCCTAGGCTGCTATGCAAGCTGCTTTACCTTCAATTCCCATGTGCCTGCAGATCTGGCAGTGGCAGATAGGGATGCTGTTTACAGACTCTCAAAGCCCCACGAAGGTGAACCTCAGTACAAGCTGAGTACTGGGCCTCTGTAGAGACTGAATGCCTGATGTTACTGTGCGACCCAAGCTGTCCTTTATGAACCGAGTGTTGCCCATCTCAGTGGGCTCTAGACTGGTCTTCCACGCCAGAAGAACACTGAATCATCGCATGGAAATGTCTTGTGTGCAAGGAGGCTCTACAGCATCCCAGAGGCACTAGAATGTTATATGAAGGAGTGGTTCAGCATCCCCAGTCTTCTTACACTACCGCACTTTCTCTTTCCCAGCCTCCACTAGGGTATCATGGGGAATTCTGCATATTCCGTTGATATAGGAAAAGAGCACTGGGTATTCTTTTATTTGTTTTATCCAGGCTTATGTTGGTAAAAGTAAGTTTTTCTAAAAGATAATAAACTTAGAAAGATGGCTCCAGGTGAGAGAGACCATTTTATTCTTCTTTCTCTCTCTTCCTAGGACTTGGCGTGTTAGTCTTCCAATGACCAAAGATGATGTGATAAAGAATATCAAAGGAAACCAAGTGATTTTCCAAGATTGCTTTGTTGCAGATTTCACTTTTCTGCTGACGTTTCCTGTTTGGCTCCAACCTGAAGTTCCTGGGTTTCTACCAATCTCTTCACCAGCTGGTAGTCAGTTGATGCTGTCCTGGGATGCTTGTTTCCCTTCCTTAGCTGTTGTGGTGGCCGACATGGAGACCTTCCAAACAAACGATTCCTTCTACACTTGGACCAGAGTCAGGGTGCCACCAAACATCCTGAGTGACAGTCAAAGGCGCAGTGTGTCTGCTGTGCTTTTGCTGCAAGACAATATATACTTTCTAATAAATGGTGTTCTTTACCTAAAAGATATCAAACAAATGACAAAACTAGGAAGACAGAATCACCTTCCAGAGGGTGACATTATGGGGATTACATCAAGAAGATGGTGTTGGATCAAATATATAATTAAGGTCGGTGAAAGATTACATATGCATGATAGCTATATATATACAGAGACAGATATAGAGATAGAAATGACATAGAGATCAAGATAGCATCTGCCATACTATCTATTTAGTACCATACAAGAGACTGTACTATGAAGTATTTTGCATAGTTATTTTACTTATTTTCTTTTTTTTTTCTTGTTTCAGAACTTTTGTTTGTTTGTTTTGTGGCCAGCTCAGTTTGCCCTGAGGGCAGGGCTGGTGCAGCATGTGGTGCTGGAGATCGAACCACAGTCCCTGCAGCTGCCTAAGCTTTCTTAAGCAGGTGCTTTAGACCACTGAGCCATCCTGCCAGGCCCCTATTTTTTATTTTCATTTGTTTGAAAACTTACATTATGGCCAGCTCAGTATGCCCTAGGGGTCAGACTGGCATAGAATGTGGTGTTAGGGATTGAACCATGGTCCCTGCAGTTGCCTAAGCAAATGCTTTAGACCGCTGAGCTATCTCACCAGCCGGCACAGTTATTTTATATAAGACTATAAAAAGCTTTTTCTCACCCAACTTTTCAGAGTCCTTTTATAATAAAGATACATCTTCACCAACAAGTAATATTATCCTTGTATACTATAAAGAGTATTTCAATCATTACATGGGGGCTTTTTATTACTTTCATATAAGCAAAAGACTGCCCCATAAAATTTCCCCAAAGACTGTGTACTCTCCAAGATGGTCTAGCCCTGACCTATTGGTGGATGTTTCCTGGCTTTGCCTGTATAGAAGCTGGAATGCCTTGGTTCACTGGAGTGCGGGCCACACTAGCTGCCCTCCTAATTTGGTAAAATTATAAATACCACCCCCTATTTTTATGGACTTTTCTCATACTGTTGGTTGTGGATATACAAACAAACCCAAAAACAAAGACCAGGGCCCAGATTTGGACCTGATTGAGCCCTGCTAGGAACATAAGGATTGGAAAAGAATTTGAGTAATAGTCTAGGAATTTTGCAATATTTCATATCTTGATCTGTATAGTCATTATTCAAACTCTTGCTTTATGAGAAATGCCAACTCTATACATCTCTGTTTGATTCTCTGTAGTGGATTATATTTTTAGTTTTGAACTGGGCATTATGGTTGAAGGTTTCACTACTTATTTTCATTATTTTTCACAGAATATAAAACAAATAAGCAACATTGCAGTCTGGACAAAAAATGAAATTTACTTTGGATATAATGAAAATAAATTTGTCAGAATGATAACCACTATGGAACTGAAAACACTTCTAAATCTTCCGCCAAGCGGTACTCTGACAATACACAACATCGACTATACAGGACACCCTCTGGAGTTTGCCGTGTTGTTAAATTATTGCATCACATGTACTAACACCAAAAAGATTTACATAGTGATATATAATGAAGACTCCATGCAGTGGTTGCCTCAAGACTTCGTGTTAGACGTCCCCTTTGACAATTTTTTAGTTCCACGTTTCCTCTTGTCAGGAATACCAGAATTGATACTATGGGACAAGCATAAGATATACTACTCTTACCAAAATTTCACTTCGACTGGAGTTCTAAAAACAGCTGCAGGACATGGAAATCTGTCAGCATTATCAAGTGGTAGCATTATTCACGACATTTATGTAGGTGAGCTTTCTCAATTCTGTTGGAAGTATTCTAGATTTCACTGTAAAGGTGTAGCAATTTTAACTGCTCCAATATATGCTAATTATATCTCTCTTACCATCTAAAAATGAATAGACTTTATTTATTTTTTTTTCTTGTTTCAGAACTTTTGTTTGTTTGTTTATTTATTTTTATGGCCGGCTCAGCTTGCCCAGAGGGCAGGGCTGGCACAACATGTGGTGCTGGGGATCGAACCACGGTCCCTGCAGCAGCCCAAGCTGTCCTAAGCAGGTGCTTTAGACCACTGAGCCATCCTGCCAGGCCCCCCATCTTCTGTCTTGAGGATCATAAACTTCGACCTCATCCCGGTGTCCTCCTCCTCCACACCCTATAGCCAATCACTGGTGAGCTGCACTGATTCTACCTCAGAGTGTGTCTGAAATGCAATACCCCTGCTGCTCCCTAGCCCACACAGCCAGGAGGGCTTAGGGGTCTCTGTTACCAGTCCTGAAGCTCCATTCCCCACTAGATTACAGTCCACCCAAAAGCCAGAGTTTAAAAATATATGTAAAATCAAATCCATCCTCTACTTAAAGCCCTCATTTGACTTCCTGTCTCACTCAGTGAAGCCCATCAACCGTGTCACGCTGAGGCTATTCACCTTCTTAGCAACATGGGTTTTGCACTTAATGTAGGTTAAAGTCCAGATGTCATCTTATTGGAGAGCCCTTTCCTGCCCCTGAGCTAGCTTTTCTTTTCCAGTTTTTTTTTTAATTTTTCTTTTTCAGCTTTAACATGGATATTAATTTCTTTTAAACCCTTTTGCAATTTCTTGGGAGACCCAAGTGGGCTGTGTCTTTGTTCTCAGCTACGCATGCAGGACTGTGCAGTCCCACCTTCATGTTCTTTGTACAAAATATCCCAATTTGCCTCAAAAAGAAAAGCACTCATGCTAACATATTTATAAGGGACACAGGAAGGCTGGGCAATGGCCTGGTTCACCCGCTTGTTGACAGGGTTCTGAATGATGGCGTGATGGTGGTGAAGGTGGGGACTGAACTGTAGAGTGACCCTGGAGGAGTTCCCTTACAGTACCTTAGGGAACAGCAAGCAAGGGTGAAGAGCCATGCTCCCAGCCCGCCGATGGAAGCTAACTGTGTAAGGGTGGAGGGAACACTGGAGTTTTCAGACTCTCCCTGGAGTGGCAAAAGCTTCCAATGCAGCACTATCTACTTGCCAGACAAGAAGAGATTTCCTGTTCTGTACACGGCACTTCATCTCCTTCGCACCACTCACCATCTGACAAATTACAAGTGCCCTCACTTACTAGCTAGATAACCTCATCACAAAACAACTTCTGTGTGACTCTGTTATACTTGCTGCTTTAGCTAAAATATCTAGTGCAGTCTATAGTAAGTGCTATTTAAATAAAGAGAAAAAGACATTCATTAAACACTGACTACTTACAAGGCTTCCTGCAAGGGGTTCTAATTTATTGGGACATTAGTCGATTAGAACATTAGCTACAATTTTGCCTTTTCATGTCTAATTTCATTAATTTGGGTATCTCTGTCTGTTGATTAATTTGGCCAAGGGATTGTTAGTCTTGTGTCTCTTTTAAAGAACCAACTTCGGTTCTTTGTCTTCCTTTTTTTTTTTTTTTTTTTTAATTGGTCTTTTTGAGTCAGGGTTTTGCTATGCAGTTTGGGCTGGGCTTGAACTCACTTTGCAGCACCAAACTGGCCTTAAACTTGCTGGAATCCTCCTGCCTCAGCCTCTCGAGTGCTGGGATTACAGGTGTGCACCACCACGCCCGGCTAATACGTATTTCTTTACTACAATAACCACCTTCTGTTTCTAGATTATTCTATCCCATTGATTTACCTTTACAATCTCTATGTTGCTTTTACTAGAACATCCTTCATCACCTGATACACTACTCAAATTACTTCTGTGTTTACACACTGCCTTCTCCACTAAAATATGAGTAACACAAGGGAAGGGTCTTTTTTTTATGTCTTCACTAATATATCCTCCCTGAGTGCTTACAACCACAAGTAGCCATATCAGGCACTGAATGAACATCTGCAATAAATCAGTATTCACATTTTTGCAGGGCTACAACTTCCCAACAGAAAAAATGTTATTTTTTTTATCATTTTCTTCTCTAATTGACCTATTCAAATCTCACACCTTGAGTCAATTTTTTATCTTCAGTGTATTTTTTAAAGAATTTTATTTTTATTTTATTATTTTTTTTCTTGTTTCAGAACTTTTGTTTGTTAATTTATTTGTTTTTATGGCCAGCTCAACCTGCCCTAAGGGCAGGGCTGGCACAGCATGTGGTGCTGGGGATCGAACCACACTCCCTGCAGCCTCCCAAGCTTTCCTAAGCAGGCACTTTAGACCACTGAGCCATCCTGCCGGGCCCTCTTCAGTGTATTTTAATTGGCACACTAAAACATTAAAATACACTTAGTAATGGGATACTATGTGATGTTTTGACATATGTACACATGGCATAATATTTAAATCAACTTATATACAGCTCCACAAGCATTTATAACAAAAATATTCAAAATCCTTTCTTCTACTTTGTTCTTCTAACTTTCTGAAATGTACAACACATTGTCACTTACAGTCATCCTATGTACCTATGATTACTTTTTTTTTTTTTTTAGCCAGGAACAGAAACCAGAACTTTGCACCTGCCAGGCCAGTGCTGTGCCACTGAGCTCTCCCCAGCCTGGATTACATCTCCTTTCCCATCCACAGAGTTGTTTCTGCCCCCAATGACTTGTAAGACATTGGTTAATTGGGGATTTTTTTTTTTTTTTTTTTTTTGCGGGACCAGGGTTCAAACTCACGACTTTGCACTTGCCAGGCAGGCACTTGTGCCATGGAGCTATCTCCCCAGCCCCTAATTTGGGAATTTTTTTGTTTTGTTTTATCTCTTTGAGATAGGGTCTCGCTGTGCAGTTCAGGCTGGCCTTGAGCTCACTTTCGTAGCCCAGGCTGGTCTCGAACTCGCACCGATCTTCCTGCCTCAGCATCCCGAGTGCTGTGATTACAGGCGTGTGCCACCACGCCCAGCTTAATTTGGGAATTTTTAAGAAAAAAATTGTTTATTTATTTATGTATTTATTTTTAAAAACATTGTTTTATCTTCCTTTGGAAAAGAACTCTTGATTTTATTTGTCAAATCTTTTTTCATTTTATTTAATTTTCTAATTTGAACTCTCATTAGCAATTCTGCACTGCTGATTATATATGTATATATATATATATATAATTTGGGGGGCCCATGGCCTGCTCCTCAAATAAAATGATGAGATCAATTATTTTCAGCCTGTTTTTGCCTTCATTTGAATCTATAAACAAACATAAGGCTATAACAATTTCCTGTAACAGTTGCATCCCATAAAACTTTACATATGCCATTTCTATGGACATTGTCTTCTAAATCATTCTAATATTTTTAGTCTAAAAAGAAACAAGATAAACAATGAAAACTGGGTTTCAAGTCCGGTTAGTGGAGCAGCTAGAATAGTTGACACACTGCATATTGTCCTTGTGGCAGTTAATCAGAGCACAGATAGAAGCTGATATCTTGCCTGAACAATATTAGCAGAAAGTGTTCTCTTCAAGGAGCTAAGAGAAGCTGGCTATATAATTACCTTAAATATATATGTCTTCATTTTCCCCATCACAATTTTTTAAAGAAATTTTATTTTATTTTATTTTCTTGTTTCAGAACTTTTGTTTGTTTGTTTAGTTATTTATTTATTTTTATGCCCAGCTCAGACTGCCCTGAGGGCAGGGCTGGTGCAGCATGTGGTGCCGGGGATCGAACCACGGTCCCTGCAGCCACCCAAGCTTTCCTAAGCAGCCACTTTAGACCACTGAGCCATCCTGCCGGGCACCCCCCATCACAACTTTTCTTTTGAACTTTTGTCTCCCAGTTCACAGTGTCTATTACACGTTTCTGATCTTGTTTTCTTGTCTGATTTCTCACACTAGTGAAGCAATGCAATGTTTACATGAGTGTAGTCTAAATTTTAAATTTTGATCATTTAATATTTTTAATAATCAGTGTGACTACCAGAAGAAAACATGCTATGAAATCTTATGGGTCATAGTGGTGGCAGACCTATGGCACGCACCAGTTGTGTCATTGAAAGTGTTCAAATAGCTCAGTGGATTAAAGCAGCTGCAAGCAGGTGCAGAGGCCAGGGGTTCAATCCCCTAGCCTGCCGTACAGGCCCTGCCCCCAGCGCACACTGAGACAGCAATTGAGACTGGATGTGGTAACGCACATCTGTAATACCAACTTTTGGGAGGCTGTAAACAGGTGGATCAATATGATTCCGACCTAGTAGTGACACCCTGAACACCCTGTAGACCCTTCCCTAAAATACAAAACAAAACAAAACAAAAAAAGTGTTGAAAGTTTTGCCATCGCTGTATAGGAGGAGCATCTAATCCAGATTTATGGGATGAGAAGATTAGGTAAAGAAGAAATGAGTTCTAAACTAATTCCAAGAGCATACATACAACAATGAGGTCCTTGGCTGGGTGGGGATTGGAGCAGCACTGTTACTGGACCTGGCACTTGCAAAGGCCCATCCACTCAAAGACTAAGGCATGGTTCACTATGACTAAAGAAAAGAGTATGAGGCAAAAGGTGGCAAGAGACAAACTTGACTAAGGAGTAGGACCTAAGGGCTGGAAATGTAGCTCAGTGATAGTATTATAGGCAGCTGAGTTAGAAAGAAATGAATACACAGCCAGAGAGGGGCTAGGCCCTCAAAGAGGTCAGCACAAAAACTAAAGGCACCAAGTGTAAGACTGGAGGTGCAAGATGGAGATGTGCTGACCAGATCTTCATTCCTTCCTAAAGATAAACCACAGCCTCAGGTGATGCTGTGATTAGCAGCCCCTGGGCCAGTGGATCCGGTGGGGCATCCGGTACACAGGTAGATGAACAAAGCGTGCAGACCCACAGTCCCTTCCTGTCCCCACATGCCTTTGTTCTTTCCTTATACTCTTTTTTTTTTTTTTTTTTTTTTTTTTTTTTTTTTTTTTTTTTTTTTTTTTTTTTTTTTTTTTTTTTTTTTTTTTTTTTTTTTTTTTTTTGGTGGGACCAGGGTTCGAACTCACGACCTTGCACTTGCCAGCAGGCACTTGTGCCTCGGAGCTATCTCCCCAGCCCCCCCTCCTTATACTCTTAATATGTGCCTCATTTCACTATTGGACCAATGTTATATAAATAACACTTGTGATCCAGTAGGCTGGCTGCAGTCATACTGTACTCACATTGTAATTTGGGTCTATTAATTACTCTGAAAAAAGGGCTGCAGTGGCCAACCACTTAGGATCCCTTGTGGAAATCTAGGAACCTTTTAAAATTATTATTATTTCTGATAAAACTGTCCTATTTCCTTTGGCTCACTTCATCCCTTGGTTCTTGCATTTGACTTCTAACAGGTCTGGAGTTATGTTTCTCTTGTATCAGTAGAGGAATGTTTACCTAATACAAGACCGTATTCTAGCACCTAAAAAGAGAAAAACCGCATCATGAGGCCATCTGGATATTCTATATAATTCTAAATCAATGTGTTCTTTTGTTTTTTGAAGTTTTACATATTATATATCAATCAGTCTGACATAGACTTAGAGTATGTATTCTGCAACTACATTCTCATTCAACATAGACATATATCCTGTGGCCCACCTTGTGATCTACTCCATATGCTTCTTTTTTTTTTTAATTTTTTTGAATTATTTATTTATTTATTTATTTTTCTTGTTTCAGAACCTTTGTTTGTTTATTCACTCATTTTTATGGCTGGCTCAGCCCACCCCGAGGGCAGGGCTGGCGCAGCATGTGGTGCCGGGGATCGAACCAAGGTCCCTGAAGCCGCCCAAGCTTTCCCAAGCAGGGGCTTTAGACCACTGAGCCATCCCGCCAGGCCCCTACTCCATATGCTTCTGATGAGATAAATTTGATTAGGACATGGTTTACGGTAATTCATAAAAATCTTACTGATTTACTCCGTCCGGGCCAAATGTCAAAATACTCCTGACTATGAATTCACCCTCCTCTTTGATACAGGACCTCCTGGTAATATAGGAAAATATTATAACTCCCAACCTGCTAGATGTCTAATAATACACCAAGTTTGTTTTCCCCCAAATCAAAGAATAAATTTTGAGGAACACCACAAATTAAGAGTAGGAAATGTTATTTATTTTTTTTTTTTTCTGTCTTTTTGAGACAAGGTCTTGCTATGCAGTTGAGGCTGGCCTTGAGCTCACTTTTGTAGCACAGGCTGGTCTTGAACTCGCACCAATCCTCCTGCCTCAGCCTCCCGAGTGCTGGGATTACAGGCGTGAGCCACCACGCCCGGCTAGGAAATGTTATTGAGGGAGAGGTAGCTCCTGAGAGATAGGAGGGGACCCAGAAGGGAGTTGCCACGGATGTTACTTTGTGGAGGAGGTTTTATAAAGTAAAATCAAGAGGTGTGTTCAAAATCATAAGATGGGTACTATTTGGGACAAAACTATGATCAACCAATAATATTACAGGTATAGTTACTTAAGTAATATTGATACATTGGGGAAGCAAGTGACATAGCAAAGGTACATGGAAAGAACAAAGACCTTTTTTGGAAAGAGATGGCTCAGGAGATCCTGGCCACCCACATGGGTAACTGATGCCTGCTTAGAATATCAATTAGAGTGTATTGTTCATCCCTTGAGAAGGTATGTAGGTGGCCACTGCACCATTATCTGGAGGCTTGGCCTTCAACAAATGCATCTCCAGCTGTAGTTGTAATGTATCCTTATCTTCCACACTGACTTCTTTGAGGGCCTAGTCCTTTGTGACAGCCTATGCTATTTCTTTCCTTTTTTTTTTTTTTTTTCTTTTCAGAACTGGGGATTGAACTCAGGCCCTCGTGCTTGCCAGTCATCTCTTCACATGAACTTTCTGCTCTGAAGGGACAAGGTAGAGACAGAAACAGAGAGAGAGAGAGCTCCAAGGGTCTCTTCCTCTTCTTACAAAAACAAATCCTATCAGATTAGCACCCCGTCATTATAACTTCATTTAACCTTAGTTACCTCCTCAAAGGCACTAACTCAATGAGAATTAAGGCTTCAACATATGAATATGAGAGGAACACACATCAGTCTACAGTTAATAGTACTTGTCCTGACAATACTATTCTTTCTAGCCTCATACCTCTTATTACTTAGCACACTAATGCCAGCTGTTTTTCTAGATAAATGATGTGACATATGAAAGTGATATAAAATGTCCTGCCCCTGGGGTGCATTGAGACTTGGCATGGTGGCATGCACCTGTAATCCCAGCTCTTGGGAGGCTGTAAACATGTGGATCACTACAAGTCTGATCTAGTAATGAGACTTTGAATACCCTGTAGCCCCTTCCTTAAAAAAATGGAAATGATATAGTAAATGTAAGAAAATGTATTTTGAAAAGCAAGAGAAAAGCTCTCTAAAACAGCACAAAACTTTCTCAATACAGTGTATGTATAAAGAATCATGAAAAATTAGTTTGATTAAAAGTACATGTAGTAGGCCAGGGAGATAGCTCAGGGGCACAAGTGTCTGCCTGACAAGTGCAAGGCCCTGAGTTCAAACCCGGTTCTGTAAAAAAAAGAAAACATTTAAGTAATACAGCGTGATTTAGGAATACTTAGAATAACACAAGCTTTTCTCTTTTTTTTCCCAGATCCCCAGGGGAATATTGTGACAAAAATGGAAAATAATATAATGTTTTATTCCAAGAGTAATACTGAAGATGCACTGAAGTTACATTTATGGACCAGTGACACCATAAAATCATCATTCTGTGTTAGTGCATCTGCTCAAATATACCTCGTATATGTTTTTGACAATGGCACAGTGCAACCACAGGAATATCCCTTAATATTAGAATTACAAAGCGTAGCTTTCAAAATGAAAGAAAAATGCCCATATGTGATGTTTCATGATAACATTTCAGATTCTTTTTACTTTGTTGACAAGGGAGACAGCCTGAAAGTGTGGGCTGAAATCATATATCCAGAAAATACTGGTCTAGATATTATGGTGAAAGTCTATGGTCCACACATATTAGAATATGAAGAATCTTCTCACTATGAAATTGCCTTAGGATACTGCACTAACACCCTGGTGAGTTCATAGTTCACATTTCTTCATTTGATTGTGATGAATATAAAAGTATAATGTACAATGTTTATATTTTAATATATAGATAACCCAGAACACCAATTCTAGAGTGGCAGTGGCTCAGTGAAGTTTTCCTCAGGGGTGGGTGATCTAGAAGCTTGACACCTATAGCCAAAAGAGAAGAAAGCGTGTCTACCACTCCAGATGCCAGCAGACTTTGCACCATCCATGTGATGTTAGTTTTGGGGCACAGGCAGAATGCAAGAGTTGTGGAGTCAGAAAAGCTTCCACCAATATTTCAGGAGGCCCGGGACACAGTGCCCCTCAGAGGGCAGTTTGTGAAGCTCTCAGTGTGAAGGTGCAGTGAAGACCCTATGTGCTATATATAATATACATTCTATGTATAATACATGACGTATATTATGATACAGTGACACCTTGGTTTACAAACTTAATTCTTTCTGATTCTAGTCAGAAACCAAACTGGACAAGAACCAAATCAAATTTCCCCACAAGATCAACATCAAAAGTAACTGTTGAATTAGATTAAGTTCCCATCCTGTTTGGTTTGAAACCATAATTGTAGAAAGAATTGAGTTTGTTAACTGAAGTACCACAGCAAGATATGTAGATAGACAGCAAGATAGATAGATAGACAGATAGATAGATAGTCAGACAGACAGACAGACAGACAGATAGATAGATGGATAGACAGATAGATGATACATAGGATATATATATGATATGCAGTGATATATGTGCATAACATGCATGTGATGCATATGGCATACATGTGACATGTACAATATATGTGGAACATATGATATATGATTGACAGATTATATAGATGATATACAGGTAATATATGATGATCTGTATAATGTAAATTTGATCATGTGATGTACATAATATAAATTAGATACATGATATGCTTATTACATATGGTGGATATAATATGCATGATACATATGATATATCATATAGTATACATAGTATATGTGGTGTGATTATATAATATGTATGATGATAAGATGTATCACATATCTTTGCTAAACTCAATTGTTACTTTAGGCAGTTTGGTGGCAAATTCGTCCACTTTTATATAAACAATCATATCATCAGTATATAGCATATTCCTTTTTAGTCTATAGACTCTTTAATTTTCCTTGTTTTGAACCTCCAGGACAGTGTTGGTTAGAAAAGTGATCTTTGGCTTCTTACTAACCAGAGAAAATGCATTTAGACTTTCATAATTGTCTATTTTGTTTCATATTTAACATAACTATATCAGCTTCCTCTTTTTCCAAGATTTCCATCTTTTAATTTTAGCCTTTCATTGGCCTTTTGTTCATATGTGCACTAATCATTGGTGCTCTTAAATTTTGTTTTTGTTCTTTGCTTCCCCACACACACTGCTTTTAATCAGAACACATAATCCACTTGCATTTAATGGAATTAATGGTATATTGGAGGTTACATTATATTGCATTGTTCCTTTTTCAATCTTTATGCTTTGGGGGGGCAGGGCCAGGGTTCAAAGTTACAACCTTGCATTTGCCAGGCAGGCACTTGTGCCACCGAACTATCTCCCTGGCCCCCTTTATGTATTTTTTTATCTTTTACTTTTGCTATTCTATTGGTTTAGCTGTTGTGTATTCTATTTATAGTCAGATTTATTTAGATATTATTACATGAATTTTCAACTTATGCAAAGAATAACTTTAATTATATATTTTATTCCTTTTCTAATTCATATTATTGTAGTCAATGATTTTAATTCCATCTTGTTTTTACAATAGTAACATATGTATTTTTACAAGGGAGGCTAATCATAAGCAACAATCTTCTCATAAAGCTATTTTCATTATTACACACAAAGAAAAAGATGATATGTCATAAAATACAGGAGTAAATCTTTTCCCTGAATGTGTAACTACATTTATTTTTAATTTAATAAACTTCACAGCCTTCAATTTTTGTTGTTGGGGTAAACTGAGGCACAGCGGAGACCACCGAGATAGGCAGAGTTTAAGCAACGTGCAAGGGGCAGCCAGACCAAGAGTGAAAAGACTATTGGCCTTGAGCAGAGGGGGAGAACGGGTTTTATGGGTGAGTGTAGGCATTGCCAAGGGAACAGAGTAGGTAATAGACAGGACCGTATTGGTTACGGGGGGCGCAGGCACAGCAGGTCTCTTGCAGGTTTTCATGGAATCAGCTCTCTGTGGGTTGAGCTATGTGGGGAAGCTTCTGGCTTCCTGTTGAGAACAGATCTGCCTGTGGAGATTTTCTCTCCTAGGTGGGCAGGGGTCTGATTTGGAGATCTGACATTTATCAAAACACATTGTATAATTTGTGTTATATTATTTAGCATCTAGGGGCCCAGCGGGATGGCTCAGTGGTCTAAAGCGCCTGCATGGGAAAGCTATGGCGGCTTCAGGGACCGCGGTTCGATCCCCGGCACCACATGCTGTGCCAGCCCTGCCCTCGGGGTGGGCTGAGCCGGCCACAAAAATGAGTGAATAAACAAACAAAGGTTCTGAAACAAGAAAAAATAAAATAAATAAAATAAAATTTAAAAATATTATTTAGCATCTAGCACCTTACTATTTTTATAGGAACATAGTCTACTCTAATCAACGTGGATTGGCTGAACCAAGTTTAAGTGATTCTCTCTAAAGGATATAAATAGACATACTTAACTACCAAACAGCAGTAGAGACCCATAAAAATTGTATACGTTTAAAACATAGAGCTTATAATTTTCTGCCTCTATTATCAGGTATGTCCTATAAATAGCCTTTATCCTGAGTAGATAGCAATTTTGTCAGAGATGCAAGTGAAATACATACCAGAGGGACTAGCAAGGACTTATGCAAAGTGCAGATAAGTATTCTTAAAAATTGCTCGGAGTAACGGGAGAAAAGTTCAGACAAGCAATCCTACATAGGCTCAAATTTACAATGTTAACTATAGTTAAGCAAGAAAATTTTTTTTAATATAGAGGCAAGGATAATAGAAAACAGAAGAAAGTTAAAGTTTCTTAAGCTCAGGAGATAACTGAAAGTAAAAACAAGAATATTACAGTTACCAAGTCAAATAAGAAGGGAGAAAAGAGACATATAAATAAGAAGACAAAATAATACAAAATTAAAGGGACAAAAACAAGAAATGCAACAAACTTATGTAGATATAATTATTTTTTATGAAGTAGAAAAAATGTGAATAAATGTTAAGAATATAATTTTTAGGGGCCAGGATTATAGCTCAGCGGCACAAGTACCTGCCTGGCAAGCACAAGGTCCTAAGTTCAATCCCCAGTACCAATTTTTTTTTACTTAAAGATTTAAAAGTCCTAGACAGGGCCCAGCAGGATGGCTCAGTGGTCTAAAGTGCCTGCAGGCGGCTACAAGGACCACGGTTCGATCCCCGGCACCACATGCTGCACCAGCCCTGCCCTCAGGGCAGGCCGAGCCAGCCATAACAACAAACAAACAAACAAACAAACAAAAGTTCTGAAACAAGAAAAAAATAAAATAAAATAAAATTCTAAAAAAGAAAAAAAAATGTCCTAGGCAAATCTTAGAAGCAACCCAAATGCCCATCAATGGGATGGATTAAAAAAAGATGTGTTAATTTTGTACAATGGAATATTACTCAGCTATTAAAAAAAGAAATTCAAGGCTTTTATAGGTTAGATAAATGAATGCAACTAGAGATCGTACTCACAAATGATATAAACCGGGCTCTCCTGTGTAAACGTCATCTTGTCTCCCTAGTGCAAGCACCTGAAAGAGTAAATAAAATCTGAAAGGGACAATAGATCCCGTGACAGAGAAACTGCTCAAAGAGAAGGAACAACTGGGATGAGGGAAAGGAGAAAAGAAAGAAGGGAAAACTTGGGGATAGACACACAGGATACCTGCGATAGTTGAACAGCTGATTTTTCCTGGTCTGTTGAACAGTTAATGCTTAATTTTTTTTCTTTTTCTTTTTAATGTTTTAACCAGTGTTGTGTGGTTATATCTGGTAACATGAGCAATTCATTTGAAGATAACAGTACGCAATGTAACAACCATTGTTGAATTCCTGTCACGCTGTTTAGTGAAATTGTATATTTCTTTTATTTATTTGTTTGTTTGTTTGTTTGTTTATTTTCTTGTTTCAGAATTTTTGTTTGTTTATTGATTTATTTTTATGACCAGCTCAGACTGCCCTGAGGGCAGGGTTGGCGCAGCATGTGGTGCCGGGGATCGAACCACAGTCCCTGCAGCCACCCATGCCTTCCTAAGCAGGCACTTTAGACCATTGAGCCATCCTTCCAGGTCCTAAATTGTATATTTCTATTGGGATTTTCTGTTATCTTTATTCTGTTTTAAAAACTGAAATAAAACAAAAAGATACAAATGTTTTGAATGTACTGTGCCCCAGGAAACTATATACAACAATGAATATCGGTACATACCTTAATGAAGTCATTTTATGTACCTGGATATGGAAAGCCAAGTTTTTTTTTTTAATTAATTTATTTTTTTCTTGTCTCAGAACCTTTGTTTTTGTTTATTCACTCACTTTTATGGCCAACTCAGCCCACCCCGAGGGCAGGGCTGGCGCAGCATGTGGTGCTGGGGATCGAACCGTGGTCCCTGAAGCCACCCAAGCTTTCCCAAGCAGGCGCTTTAGACCACTGAGCCATCCCGCCAGGCCCCAGAAAGCCAAGTTTGGGTTCCCCTAGGCCCAATTTTCGTGCTTCTCATAAGCTTTAATTTTCTCTTTCAGTCAATGAGCTTTTATTCAAATGTCAATTACGAGGGAGTAGACGATTACTTCAACTTTGAGTAAGTATGACTTTTGAAAGAACTTTTAAATATACTACTTGGGTTATTATTGTGTAGGTATTTTTATTTTAATGGCTTCATTACCCTTTAAATTTCAAAATTTAAAATGGAGATTCATATGTGAAATTAGCATTTAACTGTACAACAATATGAAATAGCCTTGTAGTTCAATAGAAAATGATCTGGCTGAAGGTCATCATTCACCTTCAGGAAAATGCAAACAAAGGGTGTGCACTGGTCCCCTTTCCACCCAGAACAAATAGCTGAGGCCATTATCTTGTAATGAGGAAAATGGTGACTTGAGATCATTGTTTTGGAAGTTCAGGATGATGAGTGAGTGGCCTGATACTTACGGGTATCTGGCAAGTCAGCACCACAGTGTGACAGGAGCCTGGAGCACAGCAGATCTCTCACATGAGCACAGCAGCAAAGAAGAGACTGGTCCAGTCCCCTTTGCAAAGTCACCTCCCTTAAGATCTCCTAAAGATCTATCCACTCCCAACAGCACCACCCTTGGAAACAAACTTTAAATATATAGTGCTTTGGGGACATTTGCCCAAACCAAAGCAAGTCTCCTTAATGTAACAGGCTTTACGCATGGTCTGTTGTTACTTCCCCTCCAAATGTCTCTGCATCCTACCCTTAAGCAAAAGCAAGACTCCAAAGGCTTAGTCAGCTTCCCAGTGCTGTGATGGAAATATCTGAGACAAGCTGCTTAAAGAAGAGAAGTTGGCTATGGCCCCAAGGTTCCATGCCATGATCACTTAATTCCATTTTTTTAGGGACTGTGATAAGACAATACCTCACGGTAGAAGGGTGTGACAAATAAGAGCTGCCGATTGGGCTGGTGAGATAGCTCAGTGGGCTAATCTCCTGCTTAGGCAAGCACAGGGACCGGGGTTGGATCCCCCGTACTGCATGCCAAGCTGGCCCCCACCTCCGTGTGTGCTGAGCCAGCCACTGAGTCCGGGTGTGGTGGTGCATGCCTGTGATCCCAGCACTGGGGAGGCTGAGACAGGAGGATCACCATGAGTCCAAGCTGTGTAGGGAGACCCTGTACCAAATACATAAAAAAGAATTAAAAAAATATAAAGGGTGTTCATTTCATGATAGCCAGGATGGAGAAGCTGAGACAGAGAGACAGAGACAGAAAACAGTGACAAAATGCAGTCCCCGAGAGCATGCTCCCAAGGACCCATTTCCTTCAACTAGGTCTCACCTCCAAAGCCCATCACTTTCAAATATCTGATCAAATTATAACCTCCTACTGATGAGACCTCATGATGCGGTCGTTCCTTAAAAGCCTCACCTTTGGACAGTGCTGCCTGGAAACCAAGCCCTCAGCCTTCGGCTTATAGCCCAGATCCAAACTAACACAGATCATCATGGAAAGGCTTTCTGAGGAAAGTCAGATACAACATCTTTACTTTTAGGACAAGGTAACCCTGAGGTACTTATTTCTGCAGAGAGACAATTCTGTGTGGATCAGTCGGCTTTTCGTTACTATGAAAAAGTCCCTGACACAGGCTACTTTTGAAGAAGAGGTTTATTCAGCACACAGTTGCAGAAACGAAGTGTCGAGACTGCAGAGTCCAGGCTCTGTGAGGGCCAGCCCTGGTCTGCATCCCCTCGCAGTGGATAGCAAAGGGCAAAGGACACTCAGCAGCAAAAAGGTGGGGGCTGAAACTGGAGGCAAAGCGAGTGGGGGGGGGTTGCTCTTTGAATGAGGACTCTCCAGCAGGAGCCACCTCACGCCCCTCCCCTCTGAGGACCTCCCTCAAGGCCTGTGATTCCACCCCTTAAAGGCTCTACAGTACCTACCACTCTTACCATCCTGACAAACTACTCATGAGTTAAGCAAACCTTTCAGGCGCGGGAGCACAATGAAACCACATCCAAATCAGAGCCCCGTGTGAAGGCGTTTTAAGATTATCATTATGATCTCGCAGTATGCTTTGACAAAAAAGCATTTTTGCCTAGGAAAGTACATCGATTTCTTGTTTAGTCTGCTACTACTCTGAGGACGTTTGAGTCCCCACAGTGTACCAAGCGTTCTCTAGAAATTCAAAGTAACGGGAAAAGGGTAAGGACAACAAGGGTGACAGGCACACTGGTGCCACAGGACATGCGTCCAGTGGGAAGCCACCAGCAATCAAATTAAGGGGATCATTCTAAACTCTGAAAAGTGCTATTAGGAAAAGAAGACTAATGCTTGATGATAGTGGTGAGGAAGGGTAAGAAGAAAATGGCCTTGCGAGCAGCCGGAGAGGCTCGTCCCTGCGCCTGCCGGCTTTTCACCTGATTCTTCTAATGGTGGGAGAGCCTTTGGATATTTTTGACCTTTTTAGATACTTTCTGAGAATCGTGTTTCTGTAGTATGCCTAGGATATTTTGTTTTGTTTTTCTCCAGTTTTTTTTTTTTTTTTTTTTTTTTTCAAAAAGTATAACCAGTTTTTGAAAAAGTAAATAACAGGGAGAGAGTGGATCAAGCTTTCAAAACTTCCACTGGTTTGAGCCTTCTCATGTTGAATATAGAGCGATTTGTGTTCCCTGAACAGCCAAGAAAGATGCTGTATGTGACCTCCCTTCACATTCTGGAGAGATGGCGTAGCTTAGGGAGATCTAGCCACCCTTCAGAGGAGGCGTCAATAGCAAAGGAAATCGCTAAGGTTGGGGTTAGAACAGACGGAGTGGCTACAACCTTGTAGTGCCTTCCAGAACAGGCAGGTCAAGATGGCAGCACAGAACTTGAATGTCCAGGGAATGAGGATGCTCACGGGACAGGGAGAGGGAGGTTGGAAGGCGGACGGGGTGTTCTTTCTCTTTGCCACCGCACCAGTGATATGATGGCCAACACGTGGGATACGGGAGGGAGCCCACTGCACAATGCGACCACGGCGCAGAGCTTCTTTCACACAAGTGGGCACCTGGCAACACCAGCGCCACTTGCCCTCCCTCAGCAGTTCCTCAGGGCTTCCGTCGTGTGTGTGACCCCCGCATTTGCTGTACAGAAACAGTATAACATCTGCTGTTATCATCGTTCTGGAATAACCATTTGGACTGTTTTTCCTAGATGCAAGAACATGGGTAATGTATTCGTTCAATTTCGGCCCAGTCAACACGCAAATGTATGTCCAGTGACCCAGAAGGTGAGTCACACGGGTGGTCACAAGCTGAGTGACAGAGTGCTACTTCCCTCACTTAGTAATGTCTCGCCATAGAGTATTATTTTGTTTTGAAAGCAGAAGACGGAATTTTTATTTTCTGTAAATATATCATCTAAAGTGGGACATAAAAGTGCTTACAAAAATATAAAAAGCATTAATTTTGGAAAGTTTGAAGATAAACTGTAAAGGAAAATCAGTATTAATGGAGACAAATAAAATTTGGTGTGATTTGTCAAAAACTGCCAGTCATGGGGGCCCAGCGGGATGTCTCAGTGGTCTAAAGCGCCTACTTAGGAAAGCTTGGGCGACTGCAGGGACCGCAGTTCGATCCCCGGCACCACATGCTGCACCAGCCCTGCCCTCAGGGCAGGCTGAGCCGGCCATAAAAATAAATAAATGAAGAAACAAAAGGGTTTTTTTTTAATTTTTAAATTTTTTTTCTTATTTCAGAACCTTTGTTTGTTTATTCACTCATTTTTATGGCCGGCTCAGCCCGCCCCAAGGGCAGGGCTGGCGCAGCATGTGGTGTTGGGGATCGAACCGTGGTCCCTGAAGCCGCCCAAGCTTTCCCAAGCAGGCGCTTTAGACCACTGAGCCATCCCGCTGGGCCCCAGAAACAAAAGTTCTGAAACAAGAAAAAACTAAATAAAATAAAAAATTCTAAGAAAAAAACAAAAAACAAACAAACAAAAACTGCCAGTCATATCCCTAGCTAGCCCGCCTTTCTTCAGTCATAGGGATTCAACCATTGAATCATTTAAAAATGTGCAGTATGCTTACCACATTTCTGTGTTTTACTCTGTGGCTGGGTAAGGGCAGCTACAAAGATGAGAAGGTCCCCAGAGCCATGCACAAGTTAGCCTAGAGGAACATAGTGTACACAGGTACCGCAGAGGCCAGGAGAAAAAGTGCACAGCTTTGATTGAGAAGCAAATATGAAAAGAGAGCAAAACATTAAATGAATGCTGATGAATAAGCAGAAGCCCAGTCGGCCAGTGCAAAGGAAATTCAAGACAAGGTACAGACAAAAGCAGAAAGTAGTGGCGGAGTCCATGTATTCAGGATCTGTAAGTGTCACGAAGTTAAACTCAAACTCGGAACAACCCCACCTCCTTCTGCCTGCGATCACATGAAGGAATGCTGCTCCTTATCACCCTCACTAAGGGTCAGGAAGCAGATACTGAGCACAGAACCTGGCGTTGTGCTATAGGTAGGGACTTCAAAGTCAGCTGAAATCCAGCCCAGGGCGCCTGTTCCTACCAGGGCAAGGTGCCAAGTCCTAAAGGGAGCTTTGAGCTGACACAGCTGTGATCCCCTTGAGCACTGGGGGCACATACTGCTTCCCTTGTGCCAACACCTCTGCTGTGTGCCAACCATGTGGCCCACCCAGCTTCATCTGCTTAGGCAGCAAGAGCCTGCAAGTTTGCAAGTGCCTGGCCCCTCCCAGGTCTGTGTTTTCTGCCTTCTGCTGCTTGATCTGTTCCCTTATGGATGTCTTCCTAAGGCTCCATGATTAAGCGCATCCTTCTCTAATCCGTAGGCTCATGACGGATCCCTTTCCTGCAGCCCGGGTCTCAGGCAGGCAGATTCATTTAAACCGAGGGCAGATCCCAGCTCTACCACTCACTGGCTCGGGCAAGACCCTTGAATGCTCAGGCTCACCTGCCTCACTTAGAAAAGGCAGAAATGTAACATCTATCTCAAGTGTTAAATGGGGTCATTCATGAAAAAGTCTCCACAACAGTGCTGTCACGGGGTAATTATATAACATTACTGCTTTCCTCCTTCTCTTTCCTCTTTGGAAGCCCCTAGACAAGGATGGCTGAAGTCTACTCCCCTGTGAGTCCACTGCCCGTGGCACCAAGCTGCCCACTGAAATCAAATGGCACGATGTACAAGGGTCCTTCTAGGCAATAGGGAAAAGTGGTCCAACAGAGGCAGGCCTTCTCATGAGCTAACAAAAGCAAGACCTACGCACAGCTACAGAGCACGCCGTCAGCCACGGGGCCCTTTCTTTGTACTCCCACACTCATAAGCAAGCAGGTTGTCAGCTTCTCAGGTAAATAGTAGAGACACAGGCCCCAACTCTGTTCATATGCAGAGCCTGACCCACTGCCTTCATTAGTTGCATGAATTTAGACTCCTGTTGAACCTGGTGGAGCCTGCTGTCTCAGTCACTTGGTCCGTGTGACTTCCAGCAGAGCAGCAAATAGGACGGGCAACTCCAACAAAGCTATGTTCTTTTAACCACACAAGAAGAACAGAAAATATGGATGTATAGGCCAGTCCCAGAGGGCCTTCATAATTCTTCCCAAGATGAGTTTTCCCAGGGAGGGATGACTGCAGTTTACCAACACGTTTGAGGTGAGAGCCATTGCCATGAGTGTTTTGCCCAGAATAGCAAAAGCAACCATGGGCAAAAAGAGAAAGCAGGAGGTACTGCAGTCCTGGACTTCAAGTTTTGTTTTAAAGGTATGGTGATATAAACAGCATGGTACTAGCATAGAAAACAGATATGGGGATTGGTGGAACGGAACCCAAGATGAAGAAATAACCCTAGCCACATTCCAACATCTGATCTTTGACAAGGGGATCAAACACACAGGCTGGAGAACAGATAGCCTCAAATGATGCTGAGAAAACTGGTTTCTCTGTAAAAGAATGAAGCTCGGGTACCGGCGGATAGCTCAGTAAAATAAATGCTTGCCTGGCAGGCTCAAGGGCCTGAGTTCAATCCTTGGCTCTGAAAAAAAAAAAAAAAAAGAAGAATGAAGCTGGCGCCAGCCACATAGCTCGGCAGACTAAAGTGCCTGTTTAGGCAGACACAGGAACCAGGGTTCACCCCATGCTGGCCCTACCCCCCACCCAGGGCATGCTGAGACATCCATTGAGACTGGGCATGATGGTGCATGTCTATAATCCCAGCACTTGGGAGGCTGTACAGTGAGACCCTATAGTCCCTGTATTAAGTAAGAGAGAGAGAGAAAGAGAGAGAGAAAGGAAGGAAGGAAGGAAGGAAGGAAGGAAGGAAGGAAGGAAGGAAGCTGGGCTCACACCTCTTTAATCAGAGGCCAATTAAAAATGACAGAGGAGACCCTGGTAGCAAAATACAGCCTCTCAGGGACCTACTCTCAAGATGCCTGAAAAACAATAACTTGATAAAGGAAAACAAAAGTAGAGGAAGAAGAAGAAGAAGAAGAAGAAGAAGAAGAAGAAGAAGAAGAAGAAGA